>CBVK0100742552.1:0-34431 GCA_900067695.1 Picea abies | reverse complement strand
TCCAATCCACTACCAATCCTACTAAAGTGATAAAGAAATATGGGATTTTCGAGTTCGAAGAATATGCTACGACCACTCCACGGCACATGTCTTCTCCCCTGAATCTAGCACTCACTACTCACCCATTACTGAATTTAAATTAACATCTTCCTAAGTTCTCGAGGAATAATACTATTTGTACAAATGAACACCTAGTGGCATTTTCTAATGCTTGTCATAATATTGGGGCTAATGATAATGATACATGCATGCACTTATTTGTCAACTCCCTTGAAGGGAAAGCGACAACAAATTTTTTCGATCTCCCTCCAAAAGTTATTTCCACTTGGGAAGAGTTGGTTTATTGGTTCAAGTCCAATTATGGACAATCCAAGAGCCCAACTGAACAATTAAGGGAATATAACAATATTTCTTGCAAAGATGGATAGACTATTAAGTATATTAACCTTCGTTTCACCAAGTTATATAATCATATCCCTGGACTAATCCACCCCCAAAATCAATCCACTTTCATGCATTATTATAATGTGTTACCTTCTCCTTATCGTCATAGGCTCAAATAAAAGGCTATTGAAAATATTGGCTCTTCTCTTCACACTTGCCTATGGTACAAAGAGAAACTTGAAAGAACAGGTCTCTCTAAAGGAGACTCAGTCAAACAAATATATATGTCTTCCCTCCTACAAATTGTGCAAGATATGAACAATCAGATGATAGCCTATGAATGAAAGGGGAATGTTCCCTCACTTAATCCTGGGGCATATTCCTCTTCCTCAACTCATTTTAGGAATACAAACGAAAATAATTTTCAGCCAAAGGCCATTATGCCTTGCAGTTGGTGTAACTTCTGCGAAGAAAATCATGAAGAAAGTACTTGTGAAGTTAAGAAAAATGCTAGAAATAAAATATTTGGAAAAAATCCCAAAACCACTATCATTGTTTTAGATTAGGCCGATCATGAGGATGTCATGATAATCAATACTAGGAACAAATATTACACCGCCAAGGGAATATATGACCCTCCTCGCACTTCTTCTTCCCCGATTTCATCTTCTTAGAGCACTGATACAAAAGTTGTCAAAGTTACAGAAACTCAAGGAAGGCCTTCCCCTCTTCCCTCTTATAAATACAACATAATCAATTGGCTAATATCAAGGCCGATTATACTCTTTTGGAAATGGTTTCCATCCTTGAACAACAAAATCATCTCAAGAATTTGAAGAGTCAAAAGAAGAGGATCCAACTGTAAATAAGATAGGTGTAAATAAATTTAGGAAACCTGTAAAAAATTCCCCTTTTTATATTTCTGTAAAGATCATGGATAAAATAGCTCATTGTTTCCTAATTGATAGCGGGTCTAGTCCAAGTGTAATGCCAAAAATTATAATGGAAGAACTTGGCTTATCATGCACTAATGAAAACTCCAGAAGCATGCTCTCTTATAATAGTATGCAACAATCAACTATAGGAAAAATCAAAGATGTAACCTTAGTTCTGTGTGCACATCCTGGAATAAGAACAACCCTCAATATCCAGGTAATTGATATGCCAGTAAGAAATTATTCGATTATTTTAGGAAGAGACTATCAAGATTTAATGGGTGGATATCTTTTGCTTGATGTAACACATCTGTCTGTCCCTAGAAATGGGAAGAAAATTATAGTCCTAAGGGAAGGAAGAATTTCACCATAAATAGAGAGTGTTCCCCAACCTAACGTTAACTATCTTGAGGAATATTTGGGAGTATACTCTATCTTTGGTGATGAGGATGACACTATCCTTGAACCAATTGATTTCAATGATGGCATATGGAACATGCATTTCAATGGCTCATGCTCAAATGAAGGTAATGGAGACACATTATTCTATACTCCCCTATAGGTAAAATTCACAATTTCTCTTATAGGTTCGGTCTGCTGAGGAGCACAACATTATTGATTTTGAGGCCATATTGCTAGGCATCGAAAATGCATATAACCTTGGTTGTGGCCACCTTACAGTCTTTGGTGATTCCGAGCTTGTTGTGAACCTTGTACGTAAAATTTATTCACCTAGCAACAAGTTGCTTAAAATTTATACCCAATATGTTTGGATGCTCATTTCAAACATGTTATTATTTAATATCACTCATGTTAAGCAGGAGCTCAATTCAATGGATGATAGGTTAACAGTGTTTGCAACATCCCCTATCTGACAACTTTTTCCCCAAAGATCTGATTGTACGCTTCAATATTTATATCGTCCTCATATCCCTGATAACATGGAATCATTGCAGGTATTCCCAAGTGATGAAGGAATTTGTGCTTTCATACAAAATGAACCATTTAGGCCCAAGGAAATCATATCCATTGAAGATGATAAATTTCCTAAGTGCCCGACTCCTCTTGAAAGTTCATTTTTGTTGAGTGATGTAGGCAACAAAGAGATACATAAGGAAGAGGAGTTGAAAAGGAGAGTGGGTGGTACCATTTCCTTGAACCTTTGGACACCCAAATCCCCAAAGATTGTTAAACTAGGTGCCCAATGTTTAAACGAAGAAAAGGAAAAATTCACAGAACTACTCCATGAATTTCAAGATGTTTTTGCATGGTCATACGAGGATATTCATGGTTTTGATCCTTCTTTTATACAACATGCTATTCCTATCAAGGAAGGGATAAGACTAGTTAGGAAAAAACAAAGACCTATTAACCCTGCACTCGAAGCTGCTATTAGGAAAGAGTTGGAATTTTTTTTGAAGGCTGGTATCATCTTTCTATTTAAGTATTCTGAATGGGTTTAAAATCTGGTCCCTATTCGAAAAAAGACTAGTCAGATCAGATTATGCGTTGATTTCTGCGCATTAAATAGAGCGAGTGTCAAATAACATTTTCCTCTCCCCAATATGGAAATGATTTTACAGCAAGTTGGAGGGTCACAAATGGTGTCCTTACTTGACGACTTTTATGGCTATAATCAAATCAATGTAAAAAGGACTGATAGATATAAAACCACATTTACTACTCACTGGGGCACATTTTCTTATGAACATATTCCTTTTGGATTATCTAATGCAGGTGACACTTTTCAAATATATATGAAAATATATTTTGATGATCTAATCGGTAAAATTATTCAATTTTATCTAGATGACTTGACTATCTATTCAAAGAACCGATTGGATCATTTTAGTCATCTTAGAAAAGTTCTCTTGCATTGCAAAAAATTTACTATTTCTTTAAATCCTTCCAAGTCTATTTTTGATGTCACTAAAGGAAATATCCTTGGTCATATTGTTTCTGATTCAGGAATAAGCATTGACCCTGAAAGGATTGTTGTTATTCTAAATCTCCCTGCTCCCACCTCCAAGAAAGAAGTCCAAGCTTTTATGGGCATTATCAATTTCATCTATAGGTTTGTTCCATATTTTGTTGTCATGGTTAAACCAATTCATAATCTTTTGAAGCAAGATCGTTCTTTTTCTTGGATAGATGACATCAAAAAATCTTTCCTTAATATTAAGAAAGCAATCAACTTCACACCGGTTTTGGTGAAACCGGATTTTGAGAAAGAATTCATCATATATACCAATTCCACCAAGGAGGCAATTTATGCCATCCTCTTACAGAATGATGACCAAAATAATGAAAAACATGTAGTATATATGATCCAGAGTTTATCAGATGATGAAATCAAATACTCTTATATTGAAAATTATGTTTTTTCTCTTGTTAAGGCTATAGAAAAATTTTGCAAATTATTTTAGGCAAGCATACGCAAGTAAGAGTCCCTTTTCCTGTTGTTAAGTTTCTTCTCTCTGAAACTTATCTTTTAGAAAAAATTTCACATTGGCTTGCCAAAATTTAGGAGCATGATTTAACCATCATGACTTCAAAAACGATCAAGGGACAAGACTTAGCCCTTCACTTAGCTTATCACCCTAAACCAAGTGAAGAACTTGATGATCCGGATAATCCTCTTTCAACTCTGTTCTATATTGAAAATCAAACTCTTTCTATAGTTGAATACCCTTGGTACAAAGATCTGGTGTATTACTTGCAGCATAAAAAATGCCCATATAACTTGGATCCTCACCAGAGAAAGAGACTCTGCCTCAAATCTTCCAAGTATATCATTTTGGGTGACTTCTTGTTTAGAAGGTCTGCTAAAGGTTTATTACTTCGATGTGTGAATGGTGAAGAAGCACACAAATTGTTACAGGAAGTTCAAGGATCATCAGTTTTTGTCATTCACATTGGTGGCCATTTTTTTGCTAAAGCTACTGCCTTTAAAATTGTAAGAAATGGATACTATTGGCCTTCCATATTTCGAGATTCCTACAAATTCGCAAGATCTTGTGATAAATGCCAAAAATTTGTTGGGAAATTACGTCTTTCTTCTTTTCCTTTACAACTTTTCCTCTCGGATTTCCCTTTGTCTAAATGGCGCCTAGACTTTATTGGTCCTATTAATCCTCCATCTTCCTCAAGACATATTTTTATTTTGACAACTACAGACTACTTTACTAAGTGGACTGAAGTTGTCCCTCTTAAGCATGCACATTGTGAATAAGTAATTTCTTTCCTAGAAACTAATATCTTTTCTAGATTTGGTATTCCACTAGAGATCATTACGGATAATGTCCCAACCTTCATTTATGCAAAGTTAACTCAATTTATGGTTAAGTTAGGGGTCAAACATTTCACTTCATCATCCTATTACCCCCAAGGAAATGGACAAGCTGAGTCTACTAACAAAAGCCTAGTTAGGATCATCAAAAGGACCATAGAGGATAAACCTCACCAGTGGCACACACTTCTCACTTACTCTCTCTGGGAAGATCACACTACCACCAAGGAAATCATAGGTTGTACTCCCTTCCAACTCACATATGGTCAAGAGTCTATTCTTCCTACTGAGCTGGAGCTTTCCTCCTTACGGATAATGCTACAGATTGAAGATATAAATTCTTCGAATGTTCCCCAAAGGATACATGTGTTGTTATCCTTGGAAGAACAAATGAATTTTTCCTTAGAGAACATAAAGAGAAGGCAAAAAACTATGAAGAAATATTTTAAATATGAGAAAAAGCTGTTGAATTTAAGATTGACGATAAATTCTTACTATGGGACTCAACTCATGCTAAGAGAGGAAGACATATTAAGTTCCAGAAATTGTGGCTAGGTCCTTTCAAAATATCTTTTGTCCTAGGTGCAAACTCTTACCTTTTGAAGGATTTGGAAGAGTGATTGTTCTGTTACAGTACCAATGGTTCCCACTTGAAACATTATGTGGAACCAAATGGATCGATAAATTCTGTATTGAAGTAACTGTTGTATATATCTTTTGTTTTTCTATTTTGTTTTCCTTTGTTCTGTTAAGATTTCAATTTTTTTTTATTTTATTTTTATGTTTATTAGAAGTAAAGTTTGGATCAATTTGGTCATGAAAATGTCCTTCTGTAAGTATTGTTGATCAATAAAAATAAGATATACACAATTTTCAATATGTTTCCCTATCAGACATCTCTAAAATTTCTTTTTCTTTCAACTTTGTTGTAGGATAGTTGATTTTTCCTTCTTCCCTATTTCTGCTTTCCCTTTCTTCCTTTCATCCCGAGATTCAAAGGGAACACCATAGAATATCTGTTTAAAATATTTAAGAAGTATTATATGTTACATATTGATCAAATGTTATGCATACAGGACCAAACCCCGTCATACGTACCACTTTCCATGAGTTATTCCCAAAATCCCATCTCATTATTACCCTTAAACCATCTTCCCCCCCCCGGTTGCATAACTATTCTTATCATTAATTCATTTTATACATTTCAACTGATCTGCGAAACCAAACATTCTAAGTTCTTAATCTATTGGAAACAAATTTCCCTATGGAGTCACCAGATTGTTGACACCCAAAAGTGCAACATAGTTACCTGCATGCAAAGTGGTTGCAATGCCTAATTATTTATATAATTAATAATAATACTAAATAGATGGGACCTTGTGTGTGAATATGATGGAGGATGACTCACCCCTTATGTGCTTATGACTTGGTTGTGAGAGGAGTTCTACAGTTTATTGTCTTGAAACTACTCTTTAAAATAAAATGGGGAAACAACAAAAATTATGAGCAATGCGATTAAAGGAGGAATGATGTTGTTTATTTTCAGCCCTCACAATTTTTATTATGTTTCATTTAGTTTGATGGAATATCTATACTCCATTTTTCAAGTTATACTTGATATATGGTGTGGTGATTACTTTGATTTCATGTTACAAGGGTTATGTGCATTGTTTAAAATGGAAGTTTAAATGTTTGGGACATGGTATCCCTAGCAAGCTTTGATATATGTTGCATTGGGGTTTTAAAAGGTCGACACATTTGTTAAGTTTGAAACATAGGGAAATGGTGGCATATCCCACTTGCATTGAATGGTTGTATGACTAGCTCGTACTAGATATGGTTGAAGGAATAAGTGTAGAAATGATGTGCAGTAAATGCACGTCATTCTAACCTACCTCAATGGTCACCACCCTTGATATTTTGCATTTGAAATTTAGTTGGTTGTTGCTGCCTCTGTTTTTCTCTTTTGTGGAAGAAGTTTTCAGACCTTGTCAATTCTCCTTGGAAAATTTTACACCCAGGTATGAGGGTTCTTGCTGCTCCATCCATGGATTTTTTCTCTTCCCTTTAATTAAGTCAAAAGTTGTCTCTTGCATTTGCTTATTGTCTGTGCATTTCCAAAGTTACAATATAAGGGTTTTTCGATTGTGTATGGATTATGGATGAAGTTGGTCTCAGTGGCGTTTATATGCAATCTTTTCACAATTAAATGTGGTGTGGGTGTCTCTTTCTATTGATAAAACTGTAGTTGCTCCATTGCTTTACCTGTGGAAAAAATATTGTATGGAAGTTTTTTGGGCCTTCCTCGTCTCTGATTGTCTTTGGTGGTTCCTCTCTGTATGATAAAAATGGTGCCACTGCTCACAATCTTTGGGTTATTTTTAGACTCTTCTTATCTTTTAATCATATGGATATCATGTCCACGCTCTTATATAAACTCTTTGACTAAGACTGTTGATGAAACTCATGGTAGTAACGAGACCATCGAAGACATTCCTTTGGCCAAACCCTCAAAATGTTGGTATTATTGTCCTCCCATACATCATCACTATCGTTGATTGGTATATCGCACCCTGTATTCAACTAATGGTGCAAAGGTGGCCAACCCAACATTAAAAAAAAAGGCATTGTTCGTGCTCTTTTAGTCATGGGTTTTGTTGATTGTTTACTATGCGATGTTAGAAATAATGCTAAGCCCACTTATTTAAAAAAAAATATAGTCTATCATATTGCGGTGATGACATTGTTGCAAAAACATTGTTTAATATATACGACCTACTGTGTTAGCATGCTCAAGGTGTTTGATTTTTATGTGAAAAGAGTGTCTCTGTGGATGAAATATATATGCGTTGAATGAGTTTTTGAGAACCAGAATAAAAAATAATTTTGGAGGCTTCGTTTTTTGAAATCTTAGTTTGGAATTGTGTCATACAAAGGGATCCCTTTTGAGTCCATTTCGTGAAACTCTATAATGGTTAAAAGAGTATCGATGGTAATGTTGTGGACCTCAGTATGTCCATTCTTCAACTGTTGGTTGTAATTACTGGAATACTATGTCTCCTTGACTCTATTGTGTGTAATATGTGTTATCACTATTGAATGTTTCTTGGGCAATAAATTATGAAATGATTCATGTGCAATGCAATTTCTAAATGCAAAATGAAAAACCATGAAGTGAAACACTAGTTCTGGGATTTTGGAAACAAAGTGTTGAAATTCAATTTTGAAACAAAGGGTTTGGAATTTTAATTGATTTTGAAGATGGAATTGTTTGGTATGGATAATGATAGAAAAATAACCATTGGAGTCCCTTCCATTATACCATTTTACGCACACTACACACCCCTCATTATCCCACTTACACTTTTACACTCCATGTTCTATTATTACTCATTAGGAAAAATATGTTTGAAAATATAAGAAATAGATATGGAGGATTGTTGTTTTGGGAGCTAGTTATATACACAGTTTGATTTATTTTATGATTGTTGGAACAATATCCATGTATTCCCCCCCATTATAACATTTTACACACCATACAAATCCACCATACTCCTAATGACCCTATCAATCCCTATTCGTATAACAATTAATTAATGAAAGCTTTATGGATGGATTGCATGTGTCTTGTAGCAAATAAGAGAGTCAACTCTTGATTTTATTTAAGTGGAGTTTCATGTACAAATTATTAATAATTTTTCATGACTCATTGAATATTGCTACAAGATGAGATTTTTCAGCAAGGGCAGTAATGGTAGAGTTGTTCGACAACACATGTATTCCAACAGAGGATGAACACCTTCAGTAACCACTCACACAACCAAATCAAAGATTAACACACCAATGTTTTTCCGTGGTAAAATCACTATGGGGAAACATCCATGACCCTAGCCAACGTGGTCTCTTGGAGCAATTTATTAATGCAAAAGAAAAATATTACAAAGAGATTTTACAAGAGAGTTTCTCACAATCGATCATCGACAAATGACCCTCCATGCTATTTAAATAGATATCATGGACCAATCAGGTGTTAATCCATGGATCAATGGTCATTAAGATCGAGGAGAATATGAACCGTCAGATCACTCTATGTTGGGAACATATCGTGACCGTCGGATTTCCTAACTACAAATGCCTACTAATGCATACTAAAGAAACACACTAATAAACACACTTTTACCTAACGAAATATTAGACCAAGTAGATATTAAATAACTCCTAAGTGTCCAAATATCCTAACATCCCACCTTAAGAACAACTTGGGATAGGATTGAAGGATTTACAATAGTGACAAAAGAGGAGAAGGAAGGAGGCATTAGAGCCTATCCCCCCTTAATCACAACTTCCTGTATTCCTAACATATATCAAAGTTTGGAAAACTTCGCTTCTGTAAGAGACTTTGTGAAAATGTTTGCAACTTGATCTTCTGTAGGGAAAAAGAGCACTTCAATAACTTGATCATGAATGAGTTTTCTGATGAAGTGCATGTGTAGCTTGATGTGCTTGATGCAATGATGTTCAATAGCTTGTTGTTTCTTACAGGCCCAAGTGTCAGGTCCTTAACCAAGGATGAAAATATAACCTGTATTAGACTTCTGATCATCAGGGTCACCAACCCAATATGAATCAGTGAAACCAACCAATAAATGAGTCCCCCATGAACTGTAATGTATCCCAAACTGAACAGTACCGCAGACATAGTGAAGTATTCTTTTAGCTGCTTTCCAATGGCTTTCATGGGGTGTTTGCATATACTGGGAAATAATACCAACAACAAAGGAAAGATTAGGATGGGTATGAGTCAAGTATAAGAGGCTACCAACTAACTAACAGTACAGGGTGGCATCAACTTTGGGAGAAGTACATGTGGCAGTAAGCTTGAATCTAGACTAGAAGGGAGAAGGGGATGATTTACAATCGTCCATGTGAAAGCGACGAAGAAGGTCACAAGCATACTTAGAAAAATTCCTTCATTGGTTTTCATAACTTGGAGGCCATGGAAATAGTGCAAAAAACCTAAGTCTGTCATTTCAAATTTCTTCTTAAGGCTATTTTTCACATGGTTTAAAAGTTTTGAGTCACTACCAGTAAGGATAAGGTCATCAATATAAAGGACAAGGATTATGAGATGGCTTCCTACTTTATTGGTATATACATTAGGATCACAATGGAATCTATAAAATCTAGTGTCAATAAGAAAGTTGTCCATTTTGACATACCAAGCTCGGGGAGCTTTCTTAAGACCATAAAGAGATTTCTTAAGGCGAAAAACAAGGCTAGAGTCATTCTGGACATAGCCAGGAGGTTGTTCCAAGTAGATTTATTCTTTCAAATCTTTGTGCAAGAAGGCAGATTTAACATCCATCTGATGGAAAAAGGTTTCATTATAGTCAATTCCTTCAACTTGGGAAAATCCTTTAGCAACTAACTGAGCCTTGTGTCTTTCAACACTTCCATATGATGCATAATTAGTTCTGTAGACCCATTTATATATGAAAAGTTTTATTCCTTTTGGAAGAGGTACAAGATCCCAAGTATCGTTTTCCATTAAAGAACGACACTCTTCATTCATTGTTGTATCCCAACCTGGATGACCTAAAGCTTCTGCAAATATATCTGGATCACGAGTCTTTGAATCTTGAGCCAAAAGAGAAGAGGCTTGTTGGAACTATGAACGTGTATGACATTGGTCTAAAGGATCACCAACAATATCACCAACTGCTTCTTGTGTTGAACGGACCCAGCTAGGAAGCGATGGAGCTGGT
This sequence comes from Picea abies, assembly GCA_900067695.1. NCBI lineage: Eukaryota > Viridiplantae > Streptophyta > Pinopsida > Pinales > Pinaceae > Picea > Picea abies. The sequence goes on along the minus strand of CBVK0100742552.1, from coordinate 24,058 downwards.
GCTAGTTCAGGTTCAAAGGACTCATCTGGAGGAAGGTGAGCAAGAGGAGGTGGATTTTCATCCTCACTGTCATCATTTGAAGAGGAAAATAGAATAGGAACATAATAAGGCACAAACGTCAAAGAAGGCTCGGAGGCCGAATAAGGCACAATTGTTGAATTAGGTTCACTGGCCAAGATATTTTCATCAAATTTAACATCTCTTCTAATAATAATTTCATTACAATGTTGTTGAAGAATTCTATAACCTTTGACATCTTCAGAATAACAAACAAATATACACTTTTCACTTTTAGGCTGCAATGCTTTCCTTTTCTCATTAGGAATGTGAGCCCATGCTATACTACCAAATACACGAAAGTGACTTACATCTGGTTTAATTTTAGTCCAAGCTTCTTCCAATGTTTTATTTTTAAGAGCCTTTGTGGGAGTGTGATTTATTATGTAACTTGCATAGTTGATTGCTTCCACCCAATACTTTAGACTTAATCCCTTAGATTGGATCATACAATTAGCCATTTCTTTTAATGTGCGGTTCTTTCTCTCAGCAACACCATTTTGTTGCAGTAACTTGTAAAATTATTGTTCACATATTCACGTGCATTATTTGTTATTAACTTTTGAATTTGATGTCTAGATTGCTTTTCTACAAGGGCCTTGTAGGCCAATTTTTTTTCAAAAACTTCGCTCTTAAGTTTTAAGAAGTAAACCCAAGTACATATTGAAAATTCATCAATGAAAGTTAAGAAATACTTGCGCCTAGAAAAAGAAGGAGAAGAAAGTGGACCACATAAATCACTGTGAACAAGCTGCAAAGGGCCTGAGGCATACCAAGAGGCACATTTGTCAAAATTTTCCTGATGATGTTTTCCGAGAAAACAAACAACAAAAACACCATCTCTGCATGAAACATGAGGAAGACCAATCACCATTTGTTGATTACATAGTTGCTGCAATGAGAGATAGTTTAGATGACCAAACTGCTCATGCCAAAGTTTTCTCAAGTCATCACTATGAGCAACAAAAACTAATGAAAAAGATGATGACCCAAATTTGTCAAACTTGTACAAGATGGTAATATCATCAACAATTCCAGTTGCAAGAACATGCTTAATATCTTTTAGATCCTTGATTACAACTTGGTGAGGTGAAAACTCTACAGTTTTACCTTCACCTGAATTAGTGATTTGATATACTGATAGAAGGTTACAAGAAAGACTTGGAACACATAATACATCATTGAAATGCCCATTATCTACTTGAATTGTTCCATATCCTACAACACTAAGAGATCTATCATCACCAACAAATATTTTCTTGGTGTTACGTTCATTTAGAGAAGAAAATATGTCTTTATCCTTAGCCATATGATAAGATGCTCCAAAATCAATAAGCCACTCATCAGAAGAAGAAGTAGAAGTTGTATTGAATGAGAAACCAGAAGCAGAAAATGCATGTCCATCAAAAGAAAAATAAGAAGTAGAATCAATATTGATGTTGTGCTTCTTCATCGTTTCTTCTAAAGTTTCCATATTCTTAAAACATTTGGACTCATCATGACCATCTTTATCACAAAAGTTGCAATGTCTATCAGTCTTCTTATTTTTATATTTTTCTCCTTTGTCACCATTAGGAGTTGAAGTTGTCTGAGTGGGTTTGGGACCCTTATGTTTCTTGTTGGTGTAGCGATGATGTTGCTTCTTAGGATTCTTTGGTTTATCTTTCTACTGGGAAACTAAGGCTTTGTTGGAGGTACCTGTAGTGTTGATCACCCCAAGTTGTACAAACTTATCTTCCTCTCTAATCAAAGAAACACAAAAGGACTCAAGAGTGGGTTTTTTATAAGCTATCCCTAGAGCCTCTCTCATGGCATAAAAGGTAGATACACACACAAAATATGTGCTACCTATCTTAGAGAGAATAAGATAGATTCAACGCTCTTCCTCCATCTTGGATTTAAAGTCAGAAAAATCACTTGGATTTAAAGTCAGTACTTGATTTTCTAATTGTTGTGATCGAATAATATTGAGTTTACCAAACACAATTTCAATATTTTCCCAAGCTTCATTGAGGTCATCAATTTATTTAAGGTGGAACCTTAAATCAGGAGAGATGGAAATTTTGATTAGTCCACATGCTTCGTCACTCCTATTAACCCATTTGAATTTCTTTTCAACATCAGTGGGTTATTTTTCCTTTCGCAAGGTAATCTGGTACAAGCCTTTACTTCTTAATAAATCCTCCATACGAGATTTCCATTGGAAATAGTTGGTGCTAGTAAGCAAAAGATTACTGGAAGAAACCATATTAAATATGTAGATACTATGGATTTAAAAATTGAAACTAATGATCTGTATGAAAATATCTCGAAAAATTATACGGTTTAAAAAAAACGACACTAAAAACGGACTTTGTATGTGAAAGTTATGCCCTTTTAAAAATGAAGAAGGCATAAACGATAACCAAAGGACCTCGTGGTGGTGTAAGTTGTTTTATGAAGTGACCCAATTTTATAAAGAGAAGTGGGGATCACTTTTACAATGAAGTTAATTTATAAAAGAAAATATGAATGAAAAATAAATAACTCTAAATTAAAATATTAAAGCTACTTATAGTGATTCACTTTTATACTTGAAGTGAAATACACTTTACAATTTGAGTATGAACTTTAAAAAAAAAAAGTAACAAAAATAGAGACTTGAACTCAAGACCTCTTACTTAATAAAGAAAATTTTAACCAAATGGTCTAGAAAAACATATTGTATTCTTTAGCAAGAGGATTGTTGTTGTTTTCGAAGATGACCTTGGAGAGCATGCTAAAAAAAAACTCTTTTCACACAAGAAAAAAAATCGTTTCTCGATGACAACAAAGGGTTAGATCTTAGTTAGCTTACCCAGAAGATGCACCTTTTCCTATCTGTTTCTAATTTTCTGAGATCACACAGGGCGTGGGGAAAAGAACATACACAGAGATAAAAGAGTAGCAACCCCAAAACAAATAATATAAAACCAAAATAATACTCTACAAAAAATTTTAAAATGAGTATTCAGGATTTATACCTCCAGATCTGATTGAAATGGCTGTATCTTGGGCAAACAGAAACCTTTTCGAGTGAAACAAAAAGTGTTCCTGACTAAAAAAAGAAATCTAGACGTAATGGAATAGTCTTGTCATCCCATAAATGTACATAAATGACAGAAAATGGATATGGGGCAACTCAGCTTCACGATCTCAATGTACAACATGAGTGGGTCATCAAACAAGCTCTGATACCATGTTCAACAAAAAAGGTATTCCAACAAAGGAAGAACACCTTCAGTAACCACTCACACAACCAAATCAAATATTAACACACTGATGTTTTGACGTGGTAAAAACCCTATGGGGAAACATCCATGGCCCCATCCAACGCGACCACTTGGAGAAATTTATTAATGTAAAATAAAAAGATTACAAAGAGATTTTACAAGAGAGTTTCTCACAATCGATCATCGGAAAATGAACCTCCATTCTCTTTAAATAGATATCATGGACCAATCGGGTGTTAAGCCATAGATCAATGGATGTTAAGATAGAGGAGAATATGAACCATCAGATCACTCTATGTCGGGAACATATCGTGACCGTCTGATTTCCTAACTACAAATGCATACTAATGCATACTAAAGAAACACATTAAGAAACACAATTTTACCTAACAACACATTAGACCAAATAGATATTAACTAACTCCTATGTGTCTAAATATCCTAACAAGAAGTAACAAAGGCAGGGGGAACTAGAAGAGAGGTCATAGAAGACCTCGGTTCTCTATACGTTTTGATGTTGACCCCCAATAGTTGAACCACCTTTTTCAAGCTGGTTTCTTTAACTTAATAGGTTAAGGAATCTTCCATCCCTGACCAGAAAGACCTCCTTTCCAAGCACATCAAAATATTATTGGCATTTCAGTCCCTCCTCATGTGTCGATGCAACCTGAACTTCCCGCCAACAATGGTTGGTAGGATATTTTCCACCAACCTGTTGTTCACCACCAAGGTTGGCCCACTGCATCATTTCCATTGCCCCCCCCACCACCAAAAAACCAAGTTTTCCAAGTTGATCCTTCCCTCTCACCTGTGCAGTCATAACATTCCAGTAAAATATTAAAAACAGATGTCCTCGAGCCCATGCAGGACAAGGGAAAATAAATAGCCACTCACTCCAACTCATCCAAGAAATCTTCTAAATCAGTCTCCTCTCTCCTTCATCTTAAGGATGAATGTTATCATGTTATTAGTGTCATTCAACCTCATGGTTCTAACCAATCAAAGGCTGCCAAAAATAAATATAAAGGAGACAACAGTGAGAAGAGGCCTAATGCCTCACATAGTAAATATGGATTTTGATAATGAAGACTGTTTTTTTTTTTTTTTTTTTTTTTTTTTTTTTTAGAAGACAATATTTTTTTTTTTGATAAAGTTTTGAACATCAAGTATAAATTTGACATTGTTTTGGACAACAACATTTATTTGAGCATTTTGATTGGACAACTTGGATATGATGCTATTTTTTGGGGGACATGATTATATTACATTCTGCTGACATTTTAAATATATATATATATATATATAAAGTCAGAGTTACAAGCAAGGAGATGCTTTGAATTAAATGATTTGGATAATTTTTTTTATAAAAGGAAATAAATGGGAGTCACAAGGAGTCCCACCTATTTAGTTATTATTTAAGACCCTTATCTATATATTATTGTTATTAATTTGTCTCAAACTAATTAGTTAAGTTAATTCGACTTAACTAAAGAAAGGTAGTTCAACTACCATAACTTATTGAGGAAGCATAAAATCTCAATCAAATGAAGAGACAAGAGGAGGATAGTAGAGTAAGATAACTACAACCATAATGTTTTCTCTATACTAGTGAGATACTTTCAACTTTCATTCATTCTGAATTTACTAGAAATCTTAATCCTCTTGATGACAATATGGTCTTATTGAAGGCATTAGGATTCAAAAACTGAATCACATATTTCAACAACTTGTTTTAAACATGCATGATTTATCTTTGAGAGTCTGTGTATTTTTTTTTGTACATGAATTGAGTTTCATGTCTGATAAAGAATATCTTGCAGAGTCAAGTGACAACATTTTGTACCAGGCTGATCCATATCTTTAGCTTTGTTTTTCTTCTTGATTGTTAGAGTCTTTTTGTATGGTGCCCATCGAAGGCTTCTAAATTTTATTTTGGTCCCTACCCTCACAGGGGTTTCTAGAGAGAACACATTTTTGTATCTCACAATGAAATAAATGAAAATATGATTGTTGTTTCAAGTCTCACACATATGTTTTAATGACTTGGTTCATTCTTTTGTTTTGATATCCATATATACAATTGTATATTTTTTGTACACATTCATGTAAATTTGTTTAAAGTTTACTTCTTTTACATCAACATATACAATACATAAAAACCATCCTTGGTCCTCTATAGTTAATACTCGTGGATTAAGCGATTGCTTTTTTTTTAAGGCTATAAACCCCAGGTAACATTCCCAACTATCTTGTCTTAGCCCAACAAGATCTGAAAATGATTGAGTAAGGTCTTCAATACCTTTTCCTCAACAAGTATCATCATAGTACCTTGTCTGATGTTGTCTTTTACTTCCTTGTACCAATCGTCATCAATCTGTAACGCTAAAATATTTTCTCAAAAGTTCATTTTTAGTGGTATTACTAAGAAAATTCATGGTCTCCGACTCAATGCATCTGCTACTCTGTTAACTGTTCCTTTAATATACATGATTTCAAAATCATACTCACTTAAAAGTTCTGACCAATGCCTTTGTTGTGCGTTCAAGTCACTCTATGTAAAAATTTGTTGCAATCCACTATGATCAGTGTTCAACTCAAATTTCCTTCTAATAAGGTAGTGTCTCCAAACTTGTAAGGCATGAAAAATCGCTAATAATTTAAAATCATTCGTTGCGTAATTCTCCTCATGAATTCTTAGTTTCCTTGAAATATATGCGATAACTCGACCTTCCTGCATTAGTGCACCACCCAGTCCTTCCTTGGATGCGTTAGTGCATGTTGTCCCTTGACCAAGTTTCGAGGATTCTTGGTCATGTTTGACCTATTTTTGGGACTTCGACATGTTGTTGAAGGCAGAGCACAATATGAAGCAAATATCATAGGATCTTGACCCCTTTTTAGGGATTTTTGGGTTTTTGGGCTATGTAACGGGTATGGGAATGTTGGCCCATGTGTTTACCCATGTTTAGGTATGATTTTGTAATGTATAAATAGAAAGCTAGGTGATATAAGAGAGCGCCTAAGTGTGCTAAGTGATAGAGTTCAATCTATGTGATCGAAGGGTTGTAAGTCATGTTAAGTGCAAGTAATAGTTGTAAGTTCTTCATACATATTGTGTGAGTCTTGCAGAGCTAAGTGCAAGTGATTGTAAGAGATTGTGGAAGGCTTTGTGCTATAACTCATGGAAGGAGGATCTAACAAAGAGTGTGCATATATCTTGTCCTCTGCGAATTTGATCTTGAGGCTCTATGCATGTAAGACGATTGAAAGAATCTAATAAAGAAGACGAAGAGTTGGTGGATTTAGCCCCAGGGTGGGGGTGAATCACGTATATCCTATGTTGTGAATGCTTTGTGATTTATGGTTTCTCTCTTATTTATATGATTGAATTCTTAGTGCGATGTTAAATGATATATAAATGTAATATGATAGTTTAGTGCTGAATAATGTGAATGAATGCTAGATTTGATCTCTAATTGTATGCTTAGTACTTGAATCTATTGGGTCTATGTGAATACTGCACTGATCTATTGCTAGGGTTTAGATACGCTGTGAATTAAAGTTGAATACTAATGAATTGTAATAACTAAGTTCTCTGTTAAGGTGTTACAATCACAGATCTATGTCCCAGCTAAGGTTGCAGACATCTGAGTCCTGCAACCACCCCTACCTCTACCTCGGGTGAGACTTCATCTACTTCGTAGGTGTTGCTGAAAGGGTCGGTAGTTAGGGTTTTGTTGGTGTGTTGTTGTAGCATTGAACCCTGGGGCTGTCCATGTGCCAACATATGGTTATGTTGTCGGGACCTAAATCTATGATTGCTGGGAATTGAGGAAAGAGGAGCTATGTGCGAAGATCTGACCTAAAACTGTGAAATCTCTGTGCATAGATATGTTGCCCTGGTGCACAGTACTCTACTTGGATTGTGAATCTCTGTGCTAAGAAGAGAAGTTCGATCTGAAAAAAAGAGGTAAGATACGAACGATTTTGTGCTCTGATAGAGGTAGGAATAGTGAAACATTTTAGATCTGGAAGCTTTGTGCTATGCCGAAAGTAAGATAAGTGGAAATTTTTGTTTCAAGAATATGGATCTCGATATGTTTGATAAATTTTGTCCTAGCCTGAAAACTAGGGCACAACTAGAAGAAAGAAGATTTGATATAAGTAGATATGATAAGAATAGTGAAAGATATGTTATTCCTATGCATAGAAAGGATGTTTGGACTAACAAATGGATGCAGGATCCTAGAAAGAATTTTTTTACAGGTTAGCTAGCATGATCCTAGTGCGCATTACATGAAAGGATGGGGATCATTTAAGAGAAAGAGAGGGTTAACTCTTTGTTACATTTACAGAAGATCGGGACATCTTTCTAAGGATTTCCCTGGTAGAAAACCTAGTTGTCTTTGTTGTAAAGATATGGACCATGAAGTTTTGGATTGCCCTAGAATGATTGCTAAGCTTGAAAAAATGAATATGGAACAAGTAGACCCTGAGAAAGGTCATGAAACTGAGACCATGGCAGAACCCCAGAAGGAATCAAAGACTATACTGTTGAAATTACTAAGACAAATGAAAGCGGGGGGGTGAATCAGTTGTTACTGTGCTTAAACAATTTATGACTATTCAAATAATTTTTAATCCCTTTCAAGTGACCATCAATATTATACAAGATATGAACAACATAAATAATGAGCATCAATCACACATAAGATATACACAGAGACAAATTTTCATGAGGAAACCCATAAAGGGAGAAAACCTCTTCTTCTTCGAATGATAGGCAGTCTTTTAAGTTCTGTACATCATCTATCTTTGAGCACCAACTCAATGTGAGGCTACTACCTCTATTTTAAAAGCTCCAACTTGTTGAGAGCACCAACTCTTTGGTTTCTCTAGCACCCACTAGAAGGAAGTATCAACTCCCTAAATGTTCCAACACCAACTAGACTTATACAAGCACCAACTTGCATACAGAAAACTCAGTGTTTTCCCGAGCACCACCATGCCACCCTATGTTTCTAGCCACAACTAGATGGAAGATACAACTTCCAATATTCAAGCACCAACTTGAATATCGAGGGACCACCATGGATGATTTTGGGGGCTAAATTTCGCTCATGGGCTAATTTTCCATTATTTTTCCAAAAACAAGATTCACTATTTTAAAAATGATTTGCCCAAATTCTATAAGATAAAATTATTTTACCTTAAAATCGCCAAAATTTTATAAAAACTATATAAAATCCTTAGAAATTTGAATATTTTTACAAAAATATCACCAATCATTTATAGTTGGCATATGAAGGATTAGTAAGATTCGCCAACATTTCTACATTTTAAAATAAATTTCCATCCTTAAAATCATCCCTGGGGACCACAGTCCTCCCAAGCACCACCCAACCTCCATGATTATAAATAAATGATTGAATAACCAACAATACATGTGTTTCAATTCTTACCACTTCTTCTCTGTTCTGTAATTATTCTCTTCTTTTATTTGTTCTATAATTCTTCTCTGCTTCTATCTGTTCTGCAGTTCTGCTATGCTTCAAACTGTTCTACAATTCTTCTTTGCTTCAAATTGTTCTACAATTCTACTTTGCTTCAAACTGTTATGCAATCTTTCTTTGCTTCAAACTGTTTTGCAATTCTTCTTTGCTTCAAACTATTCTGCAATTCTACACTTGCTTCTGTCTGTTCAACATCTCTGAGTTTTATCTCACACTATGCATACTATAATTTTACCTTTCTTACAGTTCAACTCATTTCTCCAATTCAAACAACCAACATACCACAATCATTGTGTTTCCATTTTATCCTATACCACCTATTCAGTTACACCTTGAATCTCCAAGAAAACACATCAACAGTTGAATCGCCAAATGTCCAAGAACTATGATTCAATTTTGCTAACTGAATCGTAACTGATCAATTAACTGTGAAGTGCAATAGTATCCCTTCGATCATATTCCCAATTAATCAACTCTGTTGGATTAATTCCCCAGGGTCTCGTGTTTATTTCATATGCCCACTGGTTGTGACTGAATGCTAAGCAGAATTAATTTTGCGATTTTGCTTTTCAACATTCTTGTGATGAAGGGTCTCGACTCTCCATGTCACGATCTCCGAAATAGAGCTTGGATGCACTAGCTCCTCCCTCCAAATCTTGACGATGTGACCATGAGCTATGACCACTCGCCAATCAAACGAGCACTTCGTGATTTCACACTTTTGTCATGAGTCTCATTGAATCCTCCAACTCTCGGTATTCGAAACTCCGAAATGGAGCCAGATCAATGGTCCACGCTCTCCCTTTGATCGACAACTTAGATTGAATCATGGTTTTGCATTTCACAATTTCAAAGGATAGAGCACCTCCTTCCTTTGACTTTCCAGTTAACGAAATGTTGACTTCTTTCCACATGTACTCTGCATCCAATGGTCCATGACATACCTCGATCCAATGGTCCATATCAATACTTGATTCGACAACCCATATCATTTTGGGATTTTGCATATTGCATTGATCTCACACCATGCTCCGTTGACTCCTCCAATGTGCAAGTCAGCGAAATTCTAATTTCTCACCACGTGTCCTCCTCGATGATGGACGGTCCTCTTGCCTTCAAAAGTTTGTAAGCCCGCTTCATCTTGTACTTAAAGATCATGCTCCTTCTTCTGGATCCAACAATGGTCGGTCCTCGTGCTCAGATCCAGCGTCTGAGATTTATTCTCCTCTTTTACGTGTTCCTCCTATCTGTATTCAAATCTGACGATCATCGAGAATTCTGAATGGGTGATCCAATGATCACTGTTGCTCTTCATTGTTGATATTTCCATGCCATAATTGTTGTGCTGCTGATCATGCTGATCTTGCCATCAATGAAAAACACACTGCCTTCTTTCTGTAAATATGCCAACAATCTCCCCATGCTTCCTTTTGTCTGTAAATATGCCAACAATATCCCCCTTTGACATTGATGGAAAACTTGACCTTAAAGAACCTGAAGAAATGTACTATGCACTCTCTGTCTGGACTTCTACTCTACCTATTGAACATCCATCCAACCATACCACTATAGTATCTTTGCCACACTCCTTACCACACTTTTTCTCCCCCTTTGTCATCAATGTCAAAGAAGAAACACGCTCCCCCTGAGCTGTTGTCATACATCCTGAAGGTATCAGATATGTGATAGTCACATACTCCATTTGACAAGGTGAACAGATTAGACAAAAGAAGATATAACCCCCAACTTCTGGCAAAGATATCCAAAAGGTGTCACTGCTAATGGTTTAGTAAATATATCAACTATCTGTTCTATGGAAGGAATATAATTCACCTGAACAAGTTTGTTTGTAACATGTTCTCTGAGAAAATGATACTTTATTGGTATATGCTTAGAATTTGAATGAAGTACATTATTCTTAGAGAGACCGATGGCATTGGTGTTATCACAGTGAACTGGAATGGGATTAGTATAAGTTACCTTCAAATCTGCAAGAGTTTGTATCATCCATAAAATTTGTGTGCAACAAGTAGCAGCTGCAACATACTCTGCCTCTATAGTTGATAAGGAAATGGATCCCTGCTTCTTACTAAGCCATGCTACTAACGAGTCACCCATGAAGCATGGATGATTTTAGGGGCTAAATTTCGCTCATGGGCTAATTTTTCATGGTTTTTCCAAAAATGAGATTCACTATTTTAAAAATGATTCGCCCAAATTCTATAGGATAAAATTATTTTACCTTAAAAATCGCCAAAATTTTATAAAAACTATATAAAATCTTTAGAAATTTAAATATTTTTACAAAAATATAGCCAAACATTTATACTTGGCATATGAAGGATAAGTAAGATTCGCCAAGGTTTCTACATTTAAAAATAATTTCCCATCCTTAAAATCATCCCTGCCAGGAAGAATGATCCTCCACTGGTGCTCTTTCTCTCATCCACACAATTTTCCCAATCATCATCTGAATAAGCAGTTAAATGAAAGTTCTGATTTCTAGGATACCACAAACCATAAGTCATTATGCCCTTCAAGTACTTGAATATCCTGGTTACAGCTACTAAATGACTTTGTTTAGGAGCAGACTGATAACGACCTACCATTCCAACAACTTGCATTATATCAGGACGAGATGTTGTGATGTACAAAAGACTCCCTATCATTGATTGATATGTTCTTTGATCAACATCAGGTGAAATATCATCTTTACTGAGCTTGCAACCAACCACCATAGGTGTACTAACAGGAGAAGAATCTTCCATCTGAAATTTCTTCAACATCTCTTTCAAATATTTTTCTTGAGAGATAAATATTCCTGCACAACTTTGATTTACTTGTAAACCAAGAAATTATGACAGTTCTCCTATCATGGACATCTCAAACTCTGTTTGCATAGAGTTAGCAAACCACTGGACAGAGGATTCATTAGTACAACCAAAAATAATATCATCTACATAAACCAAAACAACTAGTAAATTATCACCTTCAGACTTAATGTAGAGATTGTTGTCAACAATACCTTTCTTGAACCCTTTGTCTTGTAAAAATTTGTCTAGTCTATAATACCAAATGCGTGGTGCTTGTTTCAGTCCATATAAACCCTTCTTCAGCTTGCAAAAATAATCAAGATTATCTGTCAATGAGAATCCTTCAGGTTGCTCCATATATACTTCTTCCTCTAGATCTCCATTAAGAAATGTTGACTTAACATCCATATGATAAACTTTAAAGTTCTTATGACATGAATATGCAAGAAACATTCTGATGGCTTCCAATCTTGCCACTGGTGAAAAAGTTTCATCAAAATCCCGACCTTCAACTTCTGCATACCCTTTACAGACCAATTTGGCTTTATTTCTAAAAACTTGTCCTTTTTCATTCATTTTATTCTTGAACACCCATTTGGAACCTATCACATTCTTATCTTCAGGTCTAGGAACAAGCTCCCAAGTATTGTTCTTCTCAATCTGATCAAGCTCTTCATTCATAGCTCTAATCCAATCATCATGGTTGTTGGCTTCATAAATTTTTTTAGGTTCAATCATAGATAGAAAAACAACCTGAGATTGTTCTGAGTCTTCAACTAATTTCCTTCTTGTCTGAACTCCTTTATTTATATCTCCAATTATCTGATTTTCAGGATAATTCTTTCTAACAATTCTGAGAGGTGGTTTTGTTTCTTTCTGTTGATTTGTGTCAGTCTGATTATTCATATCTTCATCTAATTCAAATTCTTCCCTTTCCAATCCTTGGACCTGTTCATCTTCATCTTCAACTATATATTCTATGCTTGGTTCAACACTACTTACATTTCTGACCGGGATTTATTCATCAAATTTTATGTCGATACAATTAACCAATTTATGCAGCCTCTTATTGTAGCATCTGCACCCTTTACTATTTGTACCATAACCTAAGAAGATACCTTCATCAACCCTGCCATCATATTTGCCAATATTTTCATCATTATTCTTGATATAACATTTACTCCCAAAGACTTTAAAATGCTTGATTGAAGCAGGTCTTCCAAACCATAGTTCATAAGGAGTCTTGTCACTTTGTGGCCTGAGATGAGATTTGTTAAGGATATGAACAACTTTATGAATTGCTTCCACCCAATATGTCTGAGCAATATTCCTTTCATTCATCATTGATCTTGCCATCTGCTGAACTGATCTATTATGCTTCTCAACTGCTCCATTTTTTCTGGAGTCCTTGGAATAGTGTATTCTCATTTGATTCTATGTTTATCACATAACTCTTTGAATTTCCATGAACTAAACTCTCCTCCTCTATTAGACCTTACTTCCTTCAATCTTTTTCCTGTTTGATTCTTAGTCAAAGCCTTAAACACTTTGAATTTTTCAAATGCTTCAGATTTTTCCTTCAAAAAGGCAACTCATGTTAGTCTATAATAATCATAAATAATCAACATAAAATAGTTTTATTTTCCTATACCTTGTTTTCTTTATGGTCCACATAAATCCATATGTACTAACTAGAGAGGTTTTTCTGTTGAAGGATTTTTTTTTTATTTGAATTGTGTCCGAGTAAGCTTTCCTATCTGGCAAGGTTTACAAACAGAGTCATATGGCTTAGATATATTTGTAATATCCTTTACTGCCCCACTATTTCTAAGATTGATTATATGATCAAAATTTAAGTGTCCAAGTCTCCTATGCCATAGCCAACTTTCATCATACTTGATTAAGTGGCATTCTTCATTTTCTTCTTTTAACACATAGACATTGTTTTCTGTTCTTATCCCTTTTGCAACCAGTTGTCCTGAATTCAAAGAATTTATTTTACAATATTTAGAAGTAAAAGAAACTTCACATCCTCGGTCACAGACTTGACTGACACTAAGCAGATTATGTTTCAAACCATCTACAAATAACACATCTTGATATTTTCCTTTTCCATTGCTCAAACTTACCATTCCTTTACCTTTTATTTTTCCCGGTGCATCATTTCCAAAAGTCACATTTCCTGATTTGTTTTCACTTAGAGTTAGAAAATTACTTTTGTCTCCAGTCATATGTTTGGAACATCCATTGTCAATATACCAGGGATTCTTTTGTCTTTGGGATGATAACACTAATCCACACTGGTCATATTCTTTCTTCTTCCAAACCTTGAAATTTTTAGCAGCAGGATTCAAATTTGGCATATAGTTCCTTAAGCGACATTCTGTAGCTTTATGTCCATAATTATGGTAGGTGTAACATTTTGGTTCACTGAATAATAGATCATAACGATTTTTATGCTCATAACTGTTGTTATGCTTGACCTACATATTTTTCCTAGCCATCACATGATTTGTAGTCCGTGGTTGTTTGTTACTTGGCTATCTCAATCTTTGTTGTGGAAGATAATCATTTCTCGAGCATCTTGATTTCTCATATCTAAATCTTAAAGAACATTTTACAGCTTTGTGACCAAAGTTAGAACATAAAAAAAATATCCATAGAAAAATCCTTTGTACCTGGAAAATGATTGTCTTCTTTGAACAAGTCAATTTCTTCCATGTTGATGATTTCTTTGACCAGATTCGGTTCTGGTACTTTTTCTTTAATTCCTTCTTGGTGCCTGATTTTGTTTCTTTGTTTCTACATAGTGGTTGTTGTCAATGATTGTAGATTTGACAAACTTGATGGGTTATGTATTACTTGGATGATCACTACTTGATCCTTCTTCATAGCCCAATCCATATTTAAACTTTGGATTCCTTTGCTGATTTATAATGGAAGTTAATTCTTCTGAGGCCTTAATACTTGACAGATTTTGGTGATAAAATTCCTTAAACTTCTCCATTTCTTTTCTAGTTTTTACTATCTCTTCTTCTAAGGCTTCACGCCTCACTTTATTCTCTGATAACTGTTGTTTCAGAATGTCTTCTATTTTCTTTGCCTCTTCTAACTCCACTTTTAGTAGAGCAAAGTCTTCATCAAGTTTTTTACCATTCATTTTAAACTACATCAACATCTGTTTTTGTTTTCTCTTCTTACATCTGATTCTGTCAATTTCTTCCAAAGCACTGATTAATTCACCTTCCATATCCACCACAGATTCTTCATCATCCATTTCACATCCTGAATGTTCATCACCAAGATCTCCCATAGCCATAAGCATAAAAGCATTCACTTTGTCTTCACAGGATGAGTCACTATCTATGTCTTCTGAGGAGTTGTCATTGTTTGCACACAAACTTTTGTTTTTACTATATTTCTTAAATTTGTATTTCTTTTCATCATCAGAGTTCTAATCCTTTTTTTGGTGAGGACACTTGGATGAAAAATGACCTATCTTACCACAATTAAAACATTTGAAAGGGATTTTGCCTTGATATTTTCCTGATCCTTTCTTTAACCTTCTCACAAATTTTGCCTCAATATCATCTAATTCTTAATCAGTAATCTTGTCTTCTTTAAAAGATGCTTCTATAGTAATGGATTTATCTTTGATAATTCTCATTTCATATGAAATTAGAGTTCCTAGGAGTTGATCAATGGATAGAGTTTTAATATCATTTAGTTCTTCTATTGCAGAGACTTTTGGATTAAATTTATCAAGCAGAGATCTTAAAATCTTCTGAACTAAAAATGATTCTTCAATTTTCTCACCAAGACCCTTCATGGCATTCACAAGCTCTTCAACTCTTAAAAAATACTTGTTGACTGTTTCATCTTCATTCATCTTTATTTGTTCAAATTTCAATCTATATGTTTGAAGTTTGGCATCTTTTACTTTCTCATTTCCTTCTTAATTGTTAATAAGGTTATCCCACATTTCTTTGGCAGTTTGAAGATGCATCACCTTTACAAACTCAAGTTTTGCAAGTCCATTCAAGATAGCATTCATTCCTTTAGCATTAAAGCTAAATTATAACTTATCATCCTTGGAAGCTAGCACAAAAGGCTTTATGTATCCAGTATCTACTACATCCCAAACATCGACACCTAAGGCCATTATGTAAGTTCTCATTCTAACCTTCCAGAAGATAAAATTTGTTCCATCAAAGAGAGGAGGATTATTGGCTGAAGTCCCTTCCTGACTTGTCATGTTTAAGCTTACAGATCTACCTTTAAGTAAAAGGAACTGGCTCTGATACCAATTATTGAAATTACTAAGACAACTGAGAGGGGGGGATGAATCAGTTGTTACTGTGCTTAAACAATTTATGACTATTCAAATAATTTTTAATCTCTTTCAAGTGACCATCAATATTATACAAGATATGAACAACATAAATAATGAACATCAGTCACACATAAGATATACACAGAGACATATTTTTACGAGGAAACCAATAAAGGGAGAAAACCTCTTCTTCTTCGAATGATAGGCAGTCTTTTAAGTTTTGTACATCATCTATCTTTGAGCACCAACTCAATGTGAGGCTACTACCTCTGTTTTACAAGCTCCAACTTGTTGAGAGAACCAACTCTCTGGTTTCTCTATCACCCACTAGAAGGAAGCATTGATGCAGGAGCATCGCTCACTCATCAAGCGAGCCAGCGCATGGAGCAAAGAAAAGACAGCTAGAGAGCGCCAGCATTCAAACTTTGAAATATTTTGATATTTGATGCGCCAAACATTAATGCATTGGTGTAATGAAGTGCACTTGTACATTGTAACGGACCTTGAGAAGATAATCTCTCATCCTTAGGTAGCTGAGGCATTTATTTAGATTTAATGCAAGTAGGTAAATTAATTAAGTCTAGATTAGACAGTTTTGCTGTCGAGAGGGAAAACGGAATATAGGCACCCTCCTTTTGTATTATTGTAGAGATATAGATTTGAAGCAGCATTAGCATTCAGGAGCAAGGAGAGAGCAAAGCAGAGAACTGGTGAAGAATCCCCATGTACAGATATTGAATTAATAGGAAAGCTTCGATTCAATTCCATGGCTGTGATTATTCTCTGTGTGTTGTTGATATTATGCTGTTGCATACTTGCTTCTTGTTATGCCTTCGTTGTATATGATGTATATGTAATTTCATGGCAGATTAGAAATCTGGGAGAGAGACGAGAATAAGTTTCAAATTGTTTCTCTGTTCGAGCCGGGAGATTCCTACATAGAGTGCAGTCGAATTCCTCCGCATAGAGTGCGTTGAGGGGGCTCTATAGGTAAAATATTATTCCTCTCTACCGGAATTGTGTTGGGTTATTCGAACCATGCAGATGAAGTGCAGGTTAGATTGAAGTCTCAGAGGTGAGCCAGAGAAAAAGAAGATAGGATTGCTATTGTCAGGAGGATATAGAGTCTGTCTGAGTTCAACCCTTGAGAGTGGTTGAAGGTCGAGCGTAAGCATCTTACGCAGAAGATCTCTGAAGGAGTCAGAGTTGATAAAGTTCAGGAGGGATAGGCCTTCAGAGTGGTTGAAATACGGCAAGGAGAAGTCGCATATTACAGCGAGAAGAAAGGTCGCAGGTTGGCGATCCGTCTCGTGAAGAGACACTCCTTGTTCGAGGGTACAGTAAGGAGAAAGTGGACGGAAGAAGTACAGTGAACTCAGAAGGAAGTTGAATTTTAGAAGGTAGAAGCGTTATTTGAAATCCTAAGGAGCGTAATTCGACTCATGGATCGACTGTATCGGGAGCTCGTGAGTTAAGGCTCCTAAATTTGCGAAAAGGAGCGAAGCCGCGAGGGAGCGAGGACGCGAGATCGGCATCTTGGCACCTTGGATATCGGGAGTTTGAACTCCGGTTGCTTAGTGCCCGATCGGAGAAGGACGATAACGGTGAGTCCTGATAGTATGGAAAAGGAGGGTCAGCGTTGACTGACGCACCTCGGGTCTTGGGGATCCGGGGAGATATCGTATAACAGTTGAACTCGCAAGGAGCGAAGTTCCAATCCTTAGATAAGTCAAGAAAGGAGGATAGTGGACTGAACTGTGGGTGACAAGAACTCCCAAGGGGAGTTGGAAGAGCTGTTGACTCTTCGGGCCATGCAGAAAGAAGGTCCTGGTGAGAGCGGCTGTTTGTTGAAGGACAGACATAAGGCCATCAAGTGGTATCAGAGCTTGGAGTATCTTTGCTTTCTGAAGTAGAGACAGAGATTCACCATGCCGCTGAGAAGAGAGAGGCAGTCACCTGATCGTGAAGACAGGGATGCCTGAAGGAGAGGAAGACCGGCAGGGAATCCAAAGATGGAGCGTTAGATATGGGATCTCAGTGCGAGACTCGAAGAGATGGAGACCACCCAAAGGCATGGAGTCAGCGCAGGAGAGTTTAGCAATTTCGAGGTTGAAGAGGAAGCTGGGCACGATGCCGAAGAGATCTCAGCAGAAGACGCATCAACCGAGAGGTTGATCAGAGCCATTTTGAAGATGAGCTCGAAGACAAAGATGGACATTCCCATTTATGAGGGAAGTATGAATGCAGAAGAGTTGTTGGATTGGATCTGAGAACTCGACACCTACTTCGATTACAAAGATATCGAAGAGGACAAGAAGGTAAGGCAGACACCTACTTCGATTACAAAGATATCGAAGAGGACAAGAAGGTAAGGCATGCTGTGACGAAGTTGAAAGGACATGCAGCCTTATGGTGGGACGAGTTGCAGGCCGATAGGCGCTGCAAAGGCAAACAAAAGATTAAGAGCTGGGATAGGATGATCGCGAAGATGAAAGCGAAGTTCATCCCCAGATATTATCAGATCACTTTGTTCAGGTGCATGCAGAACCTGAGACAGAAGTTGATGATGGTGAAAGAGTACACCGAGGAGTTCTACAGGCTCAACATCAGAGCTGGTCATCAGGAGAGTGATGACGAAAAGGTGGCAAGATACCTGAATGGGTTGAGGTATGACATTCAGGATGAATTGAGCATGCTGACCATCTGAACAGTGGAGGATGCGTACCAGATGGCTCTAAAAGCCGAGGAGAAGCTGAGCCGCAAGCAAGGATAGCGAGGGCTAGGCAGAAGCCAACCCAGAGGCAAAGCGGTTGCCCCAGAAAAAATTCAGAAACCCAAAGAGGAGTGGAAGAGACCTCAGGGTAAAATGGAGAAAGGTGGATCCTCACAGAGAGGACAGAAATACACTGAGCTGAGAAGACAACAACCTGATCAACAAGGGGATTATGCTGACGTGAACACTTTTCCTCGTAACCGAGGTAGAGGAAGAGGCAAAGGAGGATTTATCACATGTTTCACGTGTGGGAAAGACAAACATAAGGTGGTTGACTGTCCAGAGAGAAAGATGGACAGAGGAAAAGCTCACGTCGCTGAGGCACAAAGGCATGACGTGGAGGATGAAGACACTGGAAGTGGCAAGTCGCTGACAGTGCACAAAGTTCTCTTGAAACTTGAGAAAGAGGTGGAGGACACAGCGCAAAGATGCAAACTGTTCCGAACGACTTGCAAGACCAAGGGCTGGAAATGCAAGGTCATTGTGGACAGTGGGAGCACCGATAATCTCGTTTCGACTGAGATGGTGGAAAAGCTGGAGTTGGAGACGAACAGACACCCGAGTCCATACAAAGTGTCATGGCTACAGAAAGGATACCAAGTAAGTGTTACGAAACAATGCTTGGTAAATTTTAAAATGGGTGAATATAGGGATGAAATTTTGTGTGATGTCATTCCCATGGATGTCTGTCATGTATTTTTGGGTGGACCATGGCAGTATGATAGGAATGTTGTTCATGAAGGGAGGATGAACACCTATACCTTGGAGAAGGATGGGAAACCACACACACTGTTGCCAATAAAGGAGAAGGGAGTGAAGCCGGAAGTGAGCAGCACGATACTTCTCATGAGTGGGAAAGAACTTCTCATAGAGATGGAGAAGAATGAAGATCCACAGTTCTTTGTGGTCAGGAAGCCGAGAATTGTTCTGACAAGCACAAGAGTGGACGACTTGCCGGATGAAATTCAGGAACTGCTGGGAGAGTTCGTTGATATCATCGTGGACGAACTACCTCGTTCGTTGCCACCGATGAGGAGTGTGAGTCACCATATTGACCTCATACCGGGAGCAAGTTTTCCAAACAAGGCAGCGTACAGGTTGACACCTCAGCAGAATGAGGAGGTCAAAAGACAGGTACAGGATCTGTTGGACAAGGGACTGGTCAGAGAGAGTCTGAGTCCATGTGTTGTTCCGAAAGTACTAAGTTCGAAGAAGGATGGAGGCTGGAGGATGTGTACAGACTCCAGGGCAATAAACAAAATCACCATCAGGTACAAATTTCCACTGCCGAGAATGGATGACTTGATGGATTTCCTGAGTGGGGCAAATTATTTTTCAAAGATTGATCTCAAGAGCGGATATCATCAAATCCGGATGAGATAAGGGGATGAATGGAAGACAGAATTCAAAACAAATGAGGGTTTGTACGAATGGCTGGTCATGCCGTTTGGGTTGACAAATGCGCCAAGCACATTCATGAGACTGATGAATGAAGTCCTGAGGGAATTCATCGATAAGTTTTTGGTCGTGTATCTGGACGACATACTGATATTCAGCAAGACCAAGGCTGACCATTTGAGACATTTGGCCATTGTAATGAGAAGGCTACAGCAGGAGAAGCTGCTGATCAATTTGAAGAAATGCTCGTTCATGCAGACAGAACTCATTTATTTGGGTTTTGTAATCTCGGCGAATGAATTGAAGATGGATCCTGAGAAGGTGGAAGTGATAAGGAAATGGCCATCGCCGAGGAATGTTTTTGAGGTAAGGAGCTTTCATGGTTTGGCTAGCTTCTATAGGAAATTCATTCGGAATTTTAGTGGAAATAGCGCCGCAATGATGGACACGGTAAAGAAGCGGCATAAGGTTTTTCACTGGACAGCAGAGGTTGAAAGAAGCTTCAATCTGTTGAAGCGCAAGATCACAGAGCAACCAATTTTGGTGTTGCCTGATTTTCAGAAAACCTTCCAAGTGAAGTGTGATTCCAGTGGGTATGATGTTGGAGGGGTCTTGAGTCAGGATGACAGGCCTGTAGCATATTACAGCGAGAAGTTGGACGACACAAAACTGAAATACTCCACATACGACAAAGAATTCTATGCCATCATACATGCATTGAAGAAGTGGAGGCATTACTTGATACCCAAGGAGTTCGTTTTGTACAGCGACAACCATGCATTGCAGTTCGTAAGTCAACAAGAGAAGTTGAACCAGAAGCATGCAAAATGGGTAGAGTACATGCAAAATTTTACTTTTGTGATCAAGCACATTTCAGGAACTACTAATAAAGTAGCAGATGCTTTGAACAGGAAATGTTTATTGCTGCAAGAATTCAGAGTCAAGACATTGGTTTTTGAAAATCTGAAGGATATGTATGCCGATGATGCAGATTTCGGAGAAGCTTATGAAGCAGCCGAGAACCCAGTTCTCAGAGATCGGAGCCTGTGGATGGATTTTATGATCCAGGAAGGATTGTTGTTTCGAGGAAATCAATTATGCATTCCAGATTGCTCTATGAGGGAGAATTTGGTAAGAGAAAAGCATAGCGGAGGCTTAGCATGTCATTTCGGCCATGACAAGACATTCGCCAAACTCAGCGAATCATATTATTGGCCGGGCATGAGCACAGATGTGAAGAGGTTTGTTGACAGGTGCGAGATTTGTCAACACGCGAAGGGCTGAAAGCAGAACACTGGGTTCTATCAGCCATTGCCTATACCCGAGAGGCCATGGGAGGCCATCAGTATGGATTTTGTGTTGGGTTTGCCAAGAACACAACAAGGAGTGGATTATATCTTCGTGGTGGTGGACAGGTTCTCGAAGATGGCACATTTCATACCATTTCATAAGACCAGCGATGCCACACACATCGCCAACTTGTTT
The DNA here is from genome assembly GCA_900067695.1 of Picea abies. NCBI lineage: Eukaryota > Viridiplantae > Streptophyta > Pinopsida > Pinales > Pinaceae > Picea > Picea abies. The sequence goes on along the minus strand of CBVK0100742552.1, from coordinate 2,435 downwards.
TTCAAAGAGATTGTCCGATTGCATGGATTGCCGAGAAGCATAGTCTCGGATCGAGATACAAAGTTCATAGGTCATTTTTGGAGGATGCTATGGAAGAAGTTGGGAACTGACTTGGCATTCATTTATGCATACCATCCGCAGACAGATGGACAGACTGAGGTGGTTAACAGGAGCCTTGGAGATCTATTGAGAAGCCTGGTGACAGAGAATCACACCAGTTGGGATCAGATCCTACCACAGGAAGAATTAGCGTACAACGATTCAGTGAATTGGAGTACAGGTAAGAGCCCATTTCAAATTTTGTATGGGACACAACTGAGAGGAGTTTCTGAACTCAGGGAGTCAGAACAGGCTGAAACTAGCAGCGCGAGAGCTTAGGAGTTCGCGGAGGCGATGAAAGAACTTCACGCGGAGGTGAAGCAGCGACTGCAAAAGTCCAACCAAGAGTATAAGCACAGAGCCGATTAGAGAAAGGGGAAACTTCAGTTTGAAGTTGGGGACATGGTTCTGGCACACTTGAGGAAGGAAAGGTTCCCAAGGGGAACATATAACAAGATCAAGATGAAAAAGATCGGATCGTGCAAAATTCTGAAGAAATTCGGAGAGAATGCTTATGAGCTTGAGTTGCCAGAGGGCATTGGGATATCTCTGATTTTCAACGTTTTGGATTTATATCCATATAGGGCTGAGGGAACATGCATTGGGACTGAGAAACTAGTGATCCAGTGGCAGAAGCAATTGCCAGTTGCACAGAAGCCTCAGATGGAGTGTATACTGGACAAGCGAGTGGGAAGGAAGACCAGGAGAAAGCAATATTTTGAATACCTGGTGAAATGGAAGAATCATCCAGTGGAGGATGCCAGCTGGGAAACAGAGGCAGTCATACAAAAGCATGGGCGAACGGTGCAAGAAATCATGGACAGGAGCCCATGAAATCTTTTGAGCTGAGGAGTATGATGCAGGAGCATCGCTCACTCATCAAGCGAGCCAACGCGTGGAGCAAAGAAAAGACAGCTGGAGAGCGCCAACATTCAAACTTTGAAATATTTTGATATTTGGTGCGCCAAAAATTAATGCATTGGTGTAATGAAGCGCACTTGTACATTGTAACAGACCTTGAGAAGATAAGCTCTCGTCCTTAGGTAGTTGAGGCATTTATTTAGATTTAATGCAAGTAGGTAAATTAATTAAGTCTAGATTAGACAATTTTGCTGTCGAGAGGGAAAACTGAATATAGGCACCCTCCTTTTGTATTATTGTAGAGATATAGATTCGAAGCAGCATTAGCATTCAGGAGCAAGGAGAGAGCAAAGCAGAGAACCGGTGAAGAATCCTCATGTACAGATATTGAATTAATAGGAAAGCTTTGATTCAATTCCATGGCTATGATTATTCTCTGTGTGTTGTTGATATTATGTTGTTGCATACTTGCTTCTTGTTATGCCTTCATTGTATATGTTGTATATGTAATTTCATGGCAGATTAGAAATCTGGGAGAGAGACGAGAATAAGTTTCAAATTGTTTCTCTGTTCGAGCCGGGAGATTCCTGCATAGAGTGCAGTCGAATTCCTCCGCATAGAGTGCGTTGAGGGGGCTCTACAGGTAAACTCTTATTCCTCTCTACCGGAATTGTGTTGGTTTATTCGAACCATGCAGGTGAAGTGCAGGTTAGATTGAAGTCTCAAAGGCGAGCCAGAGAAAAAGAAGATAGGACTGCTATTGTCAGGAGGATATAGAGTCTGTCTGAGTTCAACCCTTGAGAGTGGTTGAAGGTCGAGCGTAAGCAGCTTACGTAGAAGATCTTTGAAGGAGTCAGAGTTGACAAAGTTCAGGAGGGATAGGCCTTCAGAGTGGTTGAAAGACGACAAGGAGAAGTCACATATTACAGCGAGAAGAAAGGTCGCAGGTTGGCGAGCCGTCTCGTGAAGAGACACTCCTTGTTCGAGGGTACAGAAAGGAGAAAGTGGATGGAAGGAGTACAGTGAACTCAGAAGGAAGTTGAAGTTTAGAAGGAAGAAGCGTTATTTGAAATCCTGAGGAGCGTAATTCGACTCGTGGATCGGCTGTATCAGGAGCTCGTGAGTTAAGGCTCCTAAATTTGCGAAAAGGAGATCGCGAGACAGTGAGGCGCAAAGTATCCAAGGAACTTCATAGGTCGCGGGTTCCACAGGAGTGGTGACGTGGTAGGCGATCTCGGGACATCGGGTCTCGGGAGTTGGATGCCAAGCAATTAGTTCCGCAAGTTGTGAGGTCGCGAGAAGATGAGAAAGTGATACTCGGGTATCGGCGACTAGGGGCTCGGGAATTGAGGTGGTTAGTATTTGAACTTGTGAGAAGCAAAGCCACGAGGGAGCGAGGACGTGAGATCAGCATCTCGGCACCTCGGATATCGGGAGTTTGAACTCCGGTTGCTTAGTGCCCGATCGGAGAAGGA
>CBVK0100742550.1:2944-23455 GCA_900067695.1 Picea abies | reverse complement strand
TTTTATTTAATTGTTGGGTTTCTTCTTGTCTTTGAAGAATTACTTATTTTTATATTTCATATAACTATGATTATATACAACTACAATAGAATTATAACACTATAGCACCAATTCTATATTTTAAATTACTTTCTAGCCATTTCCTCAAGAATACAATCACATCTTCATGCACGTGAATATTATTTTTTGTCACCACTCTTATCCAATCCCACAATTTCTTTGGATGAAGGGGAATTGAGTGGACAAGTCATTGAAAGTATCCAAATGAAATTTTAATGTACCCATGAATACACTCTCATAGATAAGTGAAATGAAGTAGAGCTATGGAATGTGTTTCCTACATTAACCAATGAGAGAAGAATGTGCACAAAATATCAAACAAAAAATTACAAATCATAAGTAGAAATCAAATGAAAGAAATGGAAAAAATTACACAATAGTTTCTTGGGGAAAACCCTTACAAGAGAAAAATATCACACTTTAAAGCATGTTCAATGTATTATTTAGAAACTGAATGGTTACAATATAAATTTATTGAGACTTTGTTCCCTCCACAAGAGTGTTCAATAGCAACATAAGGATTTTAGAGAAATTTCAACATCATAACAATAAGTTCAAACTCACACACTTTGTTTTCATCGAACCCTAGCACTTGATAAATAGGCATAACAAAACCATAAACCATTTATGGTTTTCAAAGCTACATGCTAGAAACTACTAGCAATGAATTAGATAACTATTTCCTACTTATCATTCATGTGATTTTCATTCATTCCCTTCCACTTCTCAAGTTATTCCATGATACTACTCGGAATCTATTCCCTACCACTCCTCAAAAATCATTACATTCTCCACTCTAGGATTATATGGTCTATGACACACATGTCTCAACATTATCCCCCTTGGCATATACCTTCCAAGAGTATAAAAGAAAATTGTTAGGATGTTTAGACCCTTAGGAGTTAGTTAATATCAACTTGGTCTAATGTGTCGTTAGGTTAACATGTGTTTCTTCAATATGCATTAGTATGCATTTGTAATATGATGTTCATGATGTATTCACGACATAGAGTGATACAACGATTCTTGCTCTTCTCAATATTAATGGGTACATTGATCCATGGCGTTACACTTGACTGGTCCATGATATTTGTTTAAAGAGAATGAAAGGTCATTTGTTGATGATCGATTGTGAGAAACTCTCCTATAATATTTTTCTTTTTCATTAATAAACTTTCTCAAGTGGCCACATTCACTAGGGCCATGGATGTTTCCCCACATAGGTTTTATCACATAAAAACATCAATGTTTCTATATTTGATCTAGTTGTGTGAGTGGTTATTGAAGGTGTTTATCCTCTATTGGAATACATGTGTTTATGAATATGGTATCACAGTGCATTTGAAGACCCACTCTCGTTGTACATAGAGATCTTGAAGTTCCATTTCCTCGTCTCTAGTTTTTCTATTTCTGCACATTTTGGGGATGAGAGGATTGTTCCATTATGTTTGGAGTGCTCATTTTAGTTAGGAATGATTTTCATTTCGCTCGAAAAGGTTTTTTTTTCCCGATATATGACCATTTCAACCAGATCTAGAGGTACGAAGTCTGAATACACAACTTTTAAATGTTCACAAAGATAATATTTTGGTTTTATATTTCAATTTTATTATTTTTTTTTGTTTCTAGGTTGCTACTCTTTTTAGTTTGTGGATTCTCTTTGATATGCTCTCTGTGTGATTTCAACAAATCATAAAAAAGGGAAAAGTGTTTTATTTTCTACATATGCACTTTGTTGTGTGCTTTGTGTGATCTCAACAAATCAGAAGCATAGAGAAAAAATACATTTTGCAGCTAAGCTAACTGATATCTAACCAATGTTGTTGTCGATAAAATAATTGTTTTCATCTGTGAACACATAAAAAGAGTTTTTTTAGAACGCACTTCAAGGACGGCTTCAACAACAACAACACCCCCCATCCTCCTTCTTAAGATTATAATGTGTTTTGCACTAGCTCACTTGGTTAAAATTTGCTTTACTTAGTAAGAGGTCTTGAGTTCAAGTCTCTTTTTTATTACTTCTTGAACAAGTTAATGCAGTCATTGTAAAGTATATTTCACTTAAATTATAAATGTGAATAATTATAAAGAAACTTTAATATATTGTTTTAGTTACTTTTCGCATGCAACTTTAATTTATACGGTAAATTCATGGTAAAAGTGATTCCTGCTTATTCTATAAAAGTGGGTGACTTCATAAGAAACGTATTTGTAAAAGTAAGGTTATAACAAAGTCAGAGAAGGAGGGGCATCACCATGTGGACCAACTTCTACTTTTTATGTGTCTCTTTGATTACCATTTATGTTTTTTTTGAAAAGGGCATAACGTTCACATCCAAAGTCCATTTTGAATGTCGTTTTGTTTTAAAACCTATTTTTTTGAGATATTTACATATAGACCATTGGTTTCATACTTTAAATCCATATTATCTACACATATTTTTTTTGTTTGCTAGAAATGTGTTTGTAACATGTTGGGCAAGAATTTGTAACCAATGGCTAAGAATCCACAACCTAGGGGCATATAAGCCATCAAAATCACCCTAAGACTACACCCGTCCTGGGCCATACTAACCCTTAACATGGTTGTATTTTAAGGTGTCCCCAGAGGATTCAAACCGATGACTTAACATTACAGAGTGCCTTAACAACACACTCCATCACCGATCGCTCTACACCTTGGGGACCATATTATCTACATAATTAATATGGATTCTCCCAATGATATTTTTCTTACCAATACCAACTATTTCTTATGGAAATCCCATATGGAGGATGTACTAAGAAGTACAGGGTCATTCCATATTACCTTGAAAAAAGAACAAGAACCCAACGACAATGAAAAAATAGTCAAATGGGACAACAAGAATGACGAAGCATGTGGACTAATCAGAATGCCCATGTCTCATGATTTAAGGTTTCACCTTCAAAGAATCAATGCCCCTAATGAATATTGATAAAATCTTGAAGCTTTTTTTGGTATACACAATATTATTTTAGCCCACTAGTTAGAAAATCAATTAATGAATTTAAGTCCCAATTATTTTGCTTGCATTGAAGATTATTTATCTAAGTTCAAAAAAATTATATCTTTATGTATAGATTCCAAATTAGATCTAAATGTTGACTGATGCACATATGTTACTCTTGCTAATCTTGGTAGGGCATATTTTGTCTTTGTATGTACCTTTTATGCCACCAGAGAAGCTCTAGGGATTGACTATAAAGAACCATCTCTTGAGTCTTTTTATGATGCTCTAAATTGAGAGAAACATAATCTTGTGCAAATTGGATTGATCAACACTATAGGTACATACAACACGGATTTAGTGTCCTAGAAAAAAGATAAATCCAATAATCCCAATAAGAAACATCCTTGCCACAAAAACAAGAAAACAAAGGGTCCCATACCCTCTCTTCCAACTTCTACTCTTAATGGTGATAAAGGAACAAAATCCAGAAGTAAGAATATTGAAAAACATTGCAACTTTTATGGAAAAAATGGTCACATGGAGTCTAAATGTTAAAAAAATATGGAAGCCTTAGAAACAACAATGAAGAAGCACAACATCAACATTGATTGTTTTTATTCTTCTTCTAATGAGCATGCACTTTCTACTCTTTTTTTCTCCTTCAATGCAGATTCTACTTCTTCTTCTAATAAGTGGCTAATTGATTCTAGAGCATCTTATAATATGGATAATGATAAAGACATGTTTTCTTCTCTTAATAAATATAACAACAAAATATATTTGTTGTTGATAATAGATCTCTTTGTGTTGTAGGGTGTGGAACAATTTAGGTAGATAATGGTCATTCCAGTGATGTATTATGTGTTCCAAGTATTTCCTACAACCTTCTATTAGTATACCATATCACTCATTCATGCAAAGGTAAAACCATAAAGTTTTCACCACACCAAGTTGTAGTCAAGGATTTAAAAGATCATAAGCATGTCCTTGCAATTGGAATTGTTGATGATATTACTAGGTTGTACAAGTTTGACAACTTTGGTTCATCATCGTTTCCATCATTTTTTCTTTCTCATAGTGATGACTTGAGAAAACTTTGACATGAGAAGTTTGGTCATATAAACTATTGCTCATTACAACAACTATGTAATCAAAACATGGTGACTAGTCTTCCTCATGTTTTTCTGTAGAGATGGTGTCTATGCTGGTTGTGTTCTTGGAAAATAACATCGATACAATTTTGAAAAACATACTAAGATCAAGTTTCAAACATTTTCACAAAGTCTCTTAGATGCCTCATTTCTTCTTCTATTGTGTTTCCTTTGTAAATCCTTCAATCCCATCTCAATTTGTTCTTAAGGTGGGATGTTAGGATATTTAAACACTTAGTATTTAGTTAACATAAACTTGTTCTAATGTTTCATTAGGTTAACGTGTGTTTCTTTGTGTGTTTCTTTATTATTCTTTAGTATTCATTTTTAATTTGACAGTGATGATATGTCCCTAACATAGAGTGATATGATGACTCATATTCTCCTCGATCTTAATGACTACATTGATCCATGGCTTAACCCCGATTCATCCATGATCTCTTTTTAGAGAGCATGGAGGGTCATTTTCCAATGATCGATTGTGAGAAACTCTCTTATAATATTTTTCTTTGCAATAATAAATTTCCTCAAGTGGCTACATTGGCCGAGGCCATGGAAGTTTCCCTGTAGGGGTTTTACCACATAAAACAATATGTGTGTTGATATTTTATTTGGTAGTGTGAGTGGTTACTGAAGGTGTTCATCCTCTGTTGGAATAGTTATTTTTTTGAACAAGAATGCATCAAATTGTGAGATAATTTCTAGGGGCCATAAGGCTAATAGATTCACAACACAACTTGAATTTACATGTGCTCAAAAATTTCAGCGATGCATCTGCACCATTTTGCAATGTCTCAACCTCCTCTAGAGTATCACCTTTCCATCCTCTACCATTCCCCTAATAAAATTATAATCAATAAATATATGATTTTTCTTCTCATGAAACATAGGGTTCTTAGCTAGAAAAATGGAATTGTTATTGTGGCATTGAATTGTAATAGCTCTCAAAAATAGGAATACTTCTGAACATATTTTCATAATCGAAATGGCCTCCTTAAATACATGATTAGCTTCCATATACTCATCCACTACACTGGAAAAGGTGACCACAACTTGTCACTTGCTCATTGTGAGGGTCCTAACCCGCACATAGGTAGATCAATATATTCAGATGTAATAAAGGTCAATATTAATAAGGCCTTTCAATAAAATAGAATAAGGTAGATGTAAGAAGACCTAATAGAAGCTTCCACTTCTAGAAGGATCTTCCTCTAGATGCTTCTCTTGATAGACATATTTAGTATAAATAAGGGTTGAGGGTATGAAAGCCCTATCTTGGAGATTATTGTAACAGAGCACTACTCAAATGGAGGTTGTCCCCTCGAAGAGGCCCATGTACATTTCTTTCTGAATCAAAGTGTTATTTCTGTTGTTGTTCTTATATCATTTATGTGTTATTGTGGAGATTATGCTGGTTATATTACTGTTATTCTTCCATTTCTAGCATTTTATTTATGTTCTGCATACTTTTTATATCTGGTATATTACAAGTGGTATTAGAGCACTTTCCTTGGCAGAAATTGTGGGAATTTTTTTTCCAGGGTAGAGACGTATTCCAACGTCTTTAAGCCATAGAGATCTTTTGTTACACGCATAAACCCGTGGTTGAGGGATTCATACACACAATAAATACAAGTGCTTCTTAAGAACACATCTGTTGGCCACCCTTGTAACCCCTGTTGGTACCCCTTCGAGTGGTAGCGCATCAGATAGCACCTATGTACGAATCGGCCTAGATTTCCTAAAATCCCTCTTTAGATAAACCGATCAGTCGCTTGACTGCTATAGTGCCACCGAGAACAACACTCAAGAAGATACTCTCTAGTACCTGGGTAATCGAGTAGTACAGCTAAGGGTACGATCTATCCTCCTTAGTTAGTGCCCTGAGATATTGGGCCGAGTACTACTGTTGGACCCTGTACGTATATCAGAGAGTTATAGCACAAGGCAAACCCTTGTCTGTAGAACCCTTGAATACCTAACCTTTAGGGGACAAAAAAATAAACAAATTAAAATATGCAAGATCTATTGCCACGCAACTATGTTCGGGTTGCCAAGTAAATACACATTTCTTTATGGTTAAGAATTTGGGGATTTCATCGCTACAGTAATCTTCAGACCGAAGTATAACTTCACAGGTGTAGAAAAAAAAAAAAAGGTCTGGAATTTTTTTCATCATTATTTGAGATTTATTCCATTGGATTCATCTCTTCACCCTTATCACATTCATCCATATCATTTTTCGGAAAAAAAATTTGACCCCGCCCACCCCTTTTTAGTTCACCCATCCTCATGGCCCATACCCATAGCCAAGACCTGGAAGCTTGCTTCAACACCTTGAAATCTGGTTTCCTCGAGACCCAAAAAGAAGTGAAACAACTCATTGCTATTGTTACCTCCATCGATTCATCCATCAATACAACCATAAATACAACCATGCAGTTCTCAATGGAGGAAGTCAAACAAGAACTGACCACCCAACTAGAATCTATCTTTGCATCACTCTACACCAAACTAAAGATCCCTACAGATGACCCTTTCTCTGATGCACCTCCAAAGACTGAAGGTGAACATTTCTCCCATTCCCATACCTTTCAGCCCCATCACTTTCAACGTGACCTATGCCTTCCACGGGTGGATGTGACCAAATTTGATGGCTCAGACCGCACTAGTTGGGTCACCCAATTGGAACATTATTTCTCTTTATACGACATTACAGATGACTTGGCCAAACTCTGGTATGGTGTTCTCCATCTAGATCAAGAATGTTGGCAATGGTGGCAATGGAGAAAAACTTCCCGTCAAGGGTATATTGCTTGGACCCAATTTGTGACTGAGCTTTATGAACGCTTTGACATTGACACCAACCATTTGGGCCATTTGACAAAGTTGAAACAATCAAGAACAGTAGAAGACTTCATAGCTGCCTTTGAGCACCTGGCTTTTCGAACAGAGGGCATGACTGATTCTTTCTTTCAAGAGTGTTTTATCAGTGGCCTCAAGGAGGAGATTCGGGCCCATGTACTCATGGCTCAACCTTCAAGTTGGGTGGAGGATACTAAAAAATATAAAGAAGCACAACAGGTTGTATCCTCTCAAAACTGTAAACCCTCCTTTATCCCTCGCTTAAGCCCGTAAATCCCACTACTCCCTCCGCCCCATTAAAGATCTAAAAATTGACCAGGGATGAAATGGTTGAACGCAAACTCAAAGGCCTTTCTTATAATTGTGATGACAAATATTTCCCGAGCCATAAGTGTAAGGAAAAAAAGATTTTTATGGCCATCTCTGAGGATATTTCGAAAGAGGATGTTGAAACTCCCCTTGTGCCTGAGTCACCTGTAATCACTGACATAACCCCTCCCTCAGACCCTCCCTAAGTGGAACCGATCATTTCCCTCAATGCTCTCACTGGCTTCTCCACCCCCCAAACCCTCAAGTTAATCGGTTACATCAAGCATCGAAAAGTCATCATTCTGGTTGATAGTGGAAGCACCCATAATTTTATTCATCACCGCATTTCCCAAGAAACTCATTGCTACATCCATGCCATCAACAATTCCCAAATCATGATTGCCAATGGTGGTTCCATGAAATGTGGAGGGCGCTATGAAAATGTGCGTCTCCAAATCGGTGACTACCACCGAAAATCCCATATGTTTTCTATCGACATGGGTGGTTGTGACATTGTGTTGGGTGCAGACTAGCTAAGGACTTTGGGTCCCATTCTCATGGATTTTAAGGCATTAACCATGAAATTCAACTAGGAAGGCCACCAATATAAATTCCAAGGCATCACGACTGGTTCACCTGAGGTCATTAGTTCCCATCGCATGGAAAAGATACTCAAAAAAGGTCATTCTGGTGTCATTTCCCAACTCCATGCCATACAAGCAACAGAGACACCCCCGGTGCTGGAAGACCTCCAAGCCCTCCTTTCTAAACACCAAATGGTATTTTCCACTCGCTAAGGACTCCTTCCTTCCTGCAATGTTCATGATCATTCCATTCCCCTTGTACCCAGAAGCCTTCCTCCCAATATCCGTCTATATTGCCACCCCTTTTCACAAAAAAATGAAATTGAGAAAATGGTCCAGGAACTCATTACTACAGGCGTTATCTGCCCTAGTATGAGCCCTTACTCTTCTCCTGTAGTCATGGTCAGGAAGAAAGAATGTTCTTGGAGAATGTGTCCTAACTTCTGTGCCCTCAACAAACTGACCATTAAAGACAAATTTCCCATTTGTATCATTGATGACCTCCTGGATGAATTGAGTGGCACCGATCTTCGCTCGGACTATCACCAGATCTGTATGAAGGAAGCAGACATTTCCAAGACGACCTTTCGAACTCATGAGGGCCACTATGAGTTTTTGGTCATGCCCTTTGGCTTGTGTAATTCCCCCTCCACCTTCTAAAGCCTCATGAATCATGTCTTCCATCCTTTTATCCTTCATTTTGTACTAGTTTTCTTTGATGATATCCTAATCTATAGCAAAACCTGGATAGACCATCTTACTCATGTGGATCGAGTTCTCCATCTACTCTCTCAGCACGAACGTTTCCTGAAATAGTCTAAATGTTATTTTGGTGCCTCAGAAGTAGAATAATTGGGTCATCTAGTTGGCAAAGATGGCGTCATGGTGGATCCGAAAAAGATTGAAGCTATCCAAGACTGGCCGCACCCAAAGACTCTCAAAAGCTTGCATGGATTTATGGGCTTAACAGGGTATTATCGCAAGTTTATTAAGAATTATGGAAAGATTTCATGACCGCTCATAGCTATCCTAAAAAAGAACTCTTTCACTTGGACTCCAGATGCTACTCAAGCTTTTCAAACCTTGAAGATGACCATGTGCACCACTCTGGTTCTGGCCCTTCCTGATTTCACAAAGATCTTTGTGTTGGAATGTGATGCCTTAGGGAAAGGAATTGGTGTTGTCCTTATGCAAGAGGGTCGACCTTTGGCTTTGACCAGCAGGCAACTATCTGAAAGGAATTTGGGAAAACCCATCTATGAAAAGGAAATGTTGGCTATTCTGCATGTCGTTGATCTGTGGCGCCCTTATCTCTTGGGGCAACATTTCCAAATTAATACAGACCATCAAAGCCTCAAGTACTTTCTGGAACAACGCATTTCCTCCCAAGAGCAACAAAAATGGGTGACTAAGCTCTTTGGATATGATTATGAGATCATTTACAAGAAGGGCAAAGACAATGTGGTTGTCGATGCACTATCCCGAAAATATGAAGAAGAAGGATCCATTTTTTCTCTTTCCTTCATTGTACCAGATTGGATCCAAGATGTGCGCCAGGAATGGCTACAAGATCCCAAAATTTTGCATCTGATCCAGCAATTGCAGACCAATGCTCCAACTCCTAAAGGGTACTCTTGGCTCCAGGATGAGCTTCGATACAAAGGCCATTTGTATTTAAGTAAACAATCAAAGCTTAAATCCATGGTACTTTCTGAGCTTCATGCTACACCCACAACATGGAACTCCGAGTTCACCAAAACCTATGACAGGGTCAAACGTTCTTTCTTCTGGGATGGTATGAAGCAGGACATCCATAATTTTTTCGCTGAATGTGAGGTGAGTCAACGCAACAAGGGAGAAACAGTCAAATCTCTTGGCACACTACAACTGCTTTTGATTCTACCTGTTATTTGGAAGGATATCTCTATGGAATTTATTACTGGCTTACCCAAATCAGGAAATAAATCAATGATGATGGTGGTTGTGGATCACCTTTCCAAGTATGCTCATTTCTGTGCTCTTCAACACCCATTTACTACATCCATAGTCGCTCAAATTTTCATGGACCAGGTCTTTAAGCTTCATGGCATGCTGCACTCTATTGTTTCTGATCGTGACCCAACTTTTACAAGCAATTTTTGGCAAGAACTGTTTAAGCTACAGGGAACCCAATTGCATCTAAGCACATATTATCATCCCCAGACTGATGGTCAAAAGGAAGTTGTCAAAAAGTGTTTGGAAACATATCTAAGGTGTTTTTCCTTTGAAAAGAAAAATCAGTGGGCTCAATGGTTACCCCTAGATGAATGGTGGTATAACACTTCCTACCATATAGCTACATGCATTAATCCATTTGAAGCAGTATATGGATAGAATCCCCCTTCAATTCTCTCATACTTACCAGGTACCTCGAAGGTCCAGGCAGTTGACCAAACACTTACAGTTTGAGAGGATATTCTTCATACCCTTAAAGAGAAATTGGTCATGGCATAGAATCACATGAAGCAACAAGCAGATCAAGGTCACTATGAACGTCAATTTGCAGAAGGGGATCAGGTGTTTCTGCGACTGCAACCATACAAGCAAACTTCCCTCAAGGCCGAGCAGTGTTAGAAGCTAATGCCCAAATTTTATGGTCCTTATATAGTTCTCAAGCATGCGGGACAATTCGCCTATCAGTTAGCTCTACCCAGTCAGTCAAAGCTACATCCTGTTTTTCATGTTTCATGCTTAAAGAAGGTGATTAGAACTAGGTGCCAAATTCAAACCAACCTTCCCAAGTTAGCTGAAGAAGGATCCATTTGGCTACATCCAAAAGTATTTTTGGACCAACATGAGAATTGCCTGTGTCAACGAACCATCAAGGAAGTGCTAGTCCAGTGGAAAGATATAACTCTAGCAGATGCCACTTGGGAACCAGCTACCATTTTGCAACAATTTCCACATCTCAAGCCTTGAGGACAAGGTTTTTTTTAAGGGGTCGGACATGTTAGGATCCTAACCCACACATAGGTAGATCAATATATTCGGATGTAATAAAGGTCAATATTAATAAGGCCTTTCAATAAATTAGACTAAGGTGGATGTAAGAAGACCTAATAGAAGCTTCCTCTTCTAGAAGGATCTTCCTCTAAATTCTTCTCTTGATAGACATATTTAGTATAAATAAGGGTCGAGGGTATGAAAACCCTAGCTTGGATATTATTGTAACAGAGCACTGCTCGACTGGAGGTTGCCCCCTCGAAGAGGCCTGTGAACATTGCTTTATGAATCAAAGTGCCATTTTTGTTGTTGTTCTTATATCATTTCTGTGTTATTGTGGAGATTGTGTTGGTTATATTACTGTTATTCTGTCATTTCTACCATTTTATTTTTGTTCTGCATACTTTTTATATCTGGTATATTACACTCATCCAACTTACTACTCCAATTAAAAATCGAAACACATATCCACTCATATATTTCCTTTTATCTACATCCCATGCCCAATTGGAATCCAAATAACCCTATATTTCCATTGAGTGTGGGTCCCTTGAAACATCACTATGATAGGAAATGGAATATTTATATGTAGCTCATCAATACTTAACAACCCTCTTCACTATAACTTAATTTTCACATCAAGGATTAGCCATGAATCAACTTAAGAATCCAACTACTTGGGCAATGTTTGGTCTAGTAGAGACCATAACATTACACCAAATTGTTAACTACACTAGCATAGTTAATAGAATCCATAACCTCCATCTATGCAGGTGTTGTAGGACACTAATCAATTAACATTTTAGTTCCCTTAAAAATAAAAACACCTAATGGTTTGCAATCTGCCATGCAAAAGTGTTTTAGCATAGAGTTTACATACTTACTCTCACTCAACCAAATCTTTATATTTTCTCTATCTCTCCTAATCTCCATTCCTAAGAAATATTTTTTATCCCTCGAGTCCTTCATATCAAATTGTGCTAAAATATAAGATTCCAAAGCATGAATCACATCCTTACTATTACCAAAGAATAAGATATCATCTACATATAGAGTGATAAAAAGGAAATGACCATCATTTTTTCTGTAATGCACATAGTGGTCTAATTTAGATCTTAAAAATTCCAATCTCAACTTAAAAGAATCAAACTTTTGGTACCAGCTTATAGGACATTATTTCACACCCTATAACAAATTTTTTAATTGAAAACTAATGACTCTTTACTTTTTCAATGTAGTGCTCTAGTTATGTATTATAGAACTCCTCCTTCAAGTCACCATGTAGAAATGGTGTTTTTGCATCCATATCATTTATCTCCAAATAAAATATGTTGCTACATATGATATAAACCTAATATATGTTAAATTAGCAAATGGGGAAAATATATCACCAAAGTCTATCCTTTGAATGTGGGAATATCCTTTTGCAACCAACACTATGTTGTTCTTTTCGACATTAACATCTAAATCGATCTTATTTTTTAACACCCATTTACATCAAATGGGTTTTCATCCTTTAAGAAAAGATACCAAGTCCCATGTATCATTCTTTCTAAGTGAAACTATTTCCTCATCCATGGCCAATATATAGGACTCCTTATCTTCCATTTCAATTTTCTCTTTCAAAGTTCTAGGCTCATTGGTGTTAGAAAATAAAACAAACATACATTTGAATCAAATGAACTATATTTATACCTATATTGTTTCCTTATTTCCCAAGTGGACCTCCTTAAATTTTTAAGTGGATCTTTTTTCTCCTCTTATGGACTCTCTAAACCCTACTCCTCATCAGGTTCATCATGAACTGCTTATTTACTTTATATTCATCTTTCTTGGTAGGTGGCAGCTAAAGCATTGAATTCTGCTCATCCTCTTTTGATTGCGCCACTTCTTATCCATAGCTAAAATTTTCTATCCATAGGATCCCAAATATTTCACCCTTTCATACCAATTCCATAGACAACAAAGATAAATTTTACATCCTTGTTATCCAACTTCAAGCACTTCTCCTTAGGAACATGAGAATATGTCTCACAATCAAGAGCATGAAGATGTTGAAGTGGGAGTTTCTTTCCCATGTAGACCTCCATATCATTCTTATCTGTAAGAGATATTGTGGGAGATCTACTAATCAAGTAACATGCAGTAGAAACCACTTTGTCCCATAGCCACTTCTCTAAGAAAACTTCACTAGGAATAATCCTATCTCTTTCCATACATGTTCTATTTGTTTGATCTATAACTCCATTCTCTTGAAGGGTATATGATGTTGTATTATGTCTTTCAATGCCACTCACCTTACAAAAATTATTGAAATATGTATAGTAAAATTCACCTCCATTATCAATCTTCAACACCTTAATCTTCCTACAGGTCTTATTTTCCAAGAGAGTTTTAAAGTCCTTAAAATAACTAAAAATGTCAAGTTTAGTTATACTAAAATATACCCATGTCCCTCTGGATTAAGCATCAATTAATGGTACATATTAAAACTCCTTATAAACTGAATAAACTTCAACTATACCAAATACATCATAATTAATTAAGTTCAATAACCCACAATATTTGTGAGAACTAGAATAAAATTGAACATAGTGTTGTTTTCCATATATGTAATTATCGTAAAAATAAAATTCAAGAGCACAATCATTTAATCCGTAGATAATTTTTTTGTTTTCAATGCTTATAAGCCCTTCTTGCCTATATGGCCTAATCATTGGTACCATAGCACTATTTTCTATGTAGGTAACTTTCTTTCTACAAAACAATATCCCTTTTAGGTACCCAAAAGGTATGACCATCAAAAGTAGATATAGGTTCTAATCATGAAGGTGTAGGTTCTACAAATATCTCCATTGTAGAAATTAAAGAACTGTTGTTACACACCAAAATTTCACACTTGATTTTCCATCCCTAAGTGTCACAAGTGTCGCAAAGTGACATATACACCTCGTTAAGTGTCACATGCATTTTCACAAGTGTCATATTCACCTTACCTAGTATTGCATTCACTTTTCCAAGTGTTGCAACACCTTGACACCATGAAATAAATTTTTTCACAATCCCCAGTCAATGTGGAGGAAAAATATATCACATGAAGGTCAAAATACTATGTGCACATGAATTATTCATTATTATTCATAAAAAAGAAATTAATTTAGTGTGAGAATCCACCTCACATTTAGTCTCCTAATATCAAGGAGAATTGGAGAATCTCATGGATGGTTGAGAGATTTTCTCAAACCATAATCCTAATTTGGTGGATCTTGAGAGTTATTTCCTCCTTAAAATCCTTCAGAGATATTTTCTCCCTAAAATCCTTAAGACATATTTTCTCCCTAAAATCCTTGAGAGATATTTTCTCCCAAAAAGTTTTGGACATCCCATTTTAGTGTATCTAGTGAGTCATATTCTCCATGGTGGTTAATCCTCCAAATCATATATAATGAGGGATTTCCATGGTGAAGTGAGGAAGATTTGAGGTACCCAACCTTCGACCATGCGAAAAGAATTAAAAATTTTGATTTCAATATTTGTGCAAGGGGCTAGACGAGGAGAGCTTGGAGAGGTTGTTTTTGCATCAATCATGGTCTGTAAGTATCTCTTTTTGTCTTTCCAATTAATATATACTTGGCCTATTTCTTTCAAGTTTATATATTGTTACATGTGCTTGTCTATTGTTTCTCTAATATTCATAGATAAACTTGTCTTATATAATGTAGTAGAGTAGGAGATAATTGGTTTCCTTTTTTGTCCATTGTAGATCTCAATTTGTGCCAAGGAGTTTGAAGATCAAGCTCAAGGATTGGAAATAGAGAGGACAAACGTCAAAACCGGTTTGTCATATCCTTTCTCCCCTTATCATTATGATTGGTTAAGATGAGTTCAAAGGGATGTTAGTGTCCACTTGTATTTTTTATGTCTTGGTATAGGGGTCTAGTAATTCTAGGGAAGTTTTACCTTTCTGTAGGGGGGACATTCTGTAACAGAAATTGGTGACTCTACTGGGGATCAACTTTGACTAGATTTCCTTGGATCATATAAAGCCTTTTACTATAATTAGATATTGATTATTTGATGCTTATTTATGATCTATTTCTCCTTCTCTTCCTCATTGAAGAGTTTATAGAGATATTGATTGAGTCTCTAATGAGTCTAAGCTTGTTAGAAGCCATTTTTTGAACTTTTATAGCAAGTGGCACTTCCATGTAGTTGTCACTAGAGAACCATTATCATGAATGGTGCTCCCTTGTATTTGAACATAGGGAACCATTATCCTAATTGGCACTCTGTATCTTTGATAACAGGGGCACCAATCTCCCTGTTTTGGTGTTTTTTCTTAGTTTTTTTTTGAGAGGTTTTTTCCCCAGTGACTCTTGATTCTCTTTGACTTTGTTTGGATTGAGGATTTGTTACTTAGCACTCATTTTTTTCTTTGTTGACATTGCAAACTTCTTCTAATTTGAGAGATTGGTTCACCTTTCTTTTCACTAGTTTGTTCTTTGTCTTGTGATGTTTTCAATTATCTGATTGACTGAAAGAATTTTGGAAATATTTGATTGGTATTAAGTCTCTTTTCAATATTCTTTAGAACATCTCACTCTTTTGAGTGATTTAGACTCTCTTATTTACCACAACCCAGTATTGAATACTTGTTTCTTGTTGCTCATCTTTAAGGATTGATTAAGTGATTTCCTCTTTCTCTTTTTCATTATTTGGGTTCTTGTTGGAAATATTTTGACATTGTGCTCTATTGTTGACTTTTTGAGTTCTTGATTGAGCGAGTATTTCACACTTTGTTTCTCTCTGTTCTCGTCAGTTTTAAGTGCATTTCTTGTTTGATCTTTTTACTTCATATTCCTTTGTATCTACATTGGATTCTTGCATTGAAAGTAAGAAAGTAGAAGGAACCTGCATTTGATTTAGATTCATTGCATTTAAAATCAAACGAAGATAAATTGATTGTATTCAAAGTTTTGGGTGGTACATGTTTATATTTTGCATTTGGTAAACTGCATTGGGTTTATGAATTTGGGAATAGAAACAAACTCTTCTCCTTTCCATGGATATATTTCATCGAACATAAAGCTTTGCATCTCATTCTGTATCACTTTGGAGTCAAAGACACTAATATCATAAGTTTCACTTATATACCCTTGAGTAAACAATAGCCTAAAAATAAAAGTGCTAATTAAAATCTATCTATAATTTTTTTTTCTAGAGATCTGCAAACCTACATTAGCTTAAGTGTAGGGATTTGGAATAGGTGTTGAGGATAAGTTTCCAAAGCCATAATAAAACATAGAATCTTGTGATAAGGAGAGAAAATCCATTTTCTGTATAAGTATAGTCATGACCCTATTATAGCAAGATTTGCCTCACCCTATGGAGTCTTGCATAGAAGGCCTTTTTCCATTTCCCCATACAGAATTATCATCCCTGTTTATAATATCCGGAGTTAAAATAAACATTTTTCCACATGTACGCATCTTGCACACTATACAACATGCATATATGCAGGCTGCTCCACTACAGCCCGCGTACATCGGGATTTGTTCCATAAAACAAAAATTAATGTCGGGTTTCCATGTCACGACAAGAGATCTATGATATTTGGCCTTCCATATACTGGAAATGTTCTGACTTGGCCCTTCAGTTCCATTTTGAAGGCTATAAATGGGCCAATTCCGATCTATGGAAAAGGAGAAAGAATTCAACTTTGAGAGAAAAGTTACTCTAGAGAAATTATTTACTTCATATTGAGTATGCATCCCTTTGTTGGCAAATATTTAACAGACAACGAATGGAAAATATTTAATAGACAGCAAATGCTTGTCATTGATGGCAAGTACAAAAGTAATGATGGCTTGAGTACAGTAGCGATGATCAACAGGCAAATAGAAGATAAGTCAAGGAAGATCAAATGATCGAAGGCAACGCAACATTGACAAAATGATCGAAGGCCCGAGAAGCGTTTCTGATCATTGGATCCCATCAAAACTTCCCAACAGCATGAGGGACATCAGATCTGAATAAAGACAAGAAGAGCGCATTGAAGAGGAGGATAGATCTCAGGCGTTAAATCTGAGCGCAGGGTCCGACCACCGTTAGATTGAGGAAAACCTGCACGATCTTTAAAAGTGCAAGGAGTAGAGGGCTCACAAATCCTAAAAGCAGGAGGACCATCCATCTCAGGGGGTTATGTTGACCGTTGATCCGACTCTCTATCGGAGTTTTGGGGATCGCAAGTTGGAGATGACAAGTAATTTCATCCACAAAAATCTTGATTTCACGATATGCAAAATCACGACGTAATCTGAGCCATCAAATCAAGATCACATCTGAACTGTCGATCCGACTCACGTCAGCAAACAACGTCAACTAGGAACACGTGGTACAACCAGGTAATGACAAGTGTCAGAATGATTCAACATGCCAAGCACATGTAAGTCACGAATCAGGGTGACACGTTGCAGTTATTTAACACATGTGACGTCAGCAGACGTACACCTTGTCGGAGTTTCGGGGATCGAGAGTTGGAAATGTCAAAGATTATTGACATCAGGAATCCCGATATCACGATATGTGAAATCGCAATGTAATCTGAGCTGTCAGATTAAGGTTGAATCTGGATCGTTGATTCTAGTCCTTGTCGGAGTTTTTGGGATCGAGAGTTGGACATGTCAAAGATTATTGACATCAGGAATCCCGATATCACGATATGTGAAATCACGATTTAATCTAAGCCGTCAGACTAAGGTTGAATTTGGACCATTGATTCTAGTCCTTGTCAGAGTTTCGGGGATCGAGAGTTGGACATGTCAAAGATTATTGACATCAGGAATCCCGATATCGCAATATGTGAAATCACGATGTAATATGAACCGCCAGATCAAGATATGATCTAGATCATTGATTCAACTTCTTTATGGAATTTCATGGATCAGGATTTGTAAGTGACAAGAACATTGAACATCAGGAATTCCGAAATGCTGAAACCCGATTTAAAGGCAAGATTAATAAAGTTCATCCAACAGTGTGGATAAATTGGAATATGATCGGAAGGTTATTGTTCTCTCTCATAGTTAACCCCTCAGTTACAAATCTGTTAGTGAAATGGACTCATGATTGCAAATCAGTTAGCATTTCAGTTGGCATTTCAGTTGCTCAGACAATTGTCTTTCTTTTGCCTAAGGAGTTGGGAAGTTGAACCATCGTGTAGTTGTGTATAAAAGAAAATTAGATAGACTGTGTATGGTTGGTTGTTCGGGATGGAAAATGAATGAAACAGTAAGAAAGGGAAAATGAGAGGATGCGTAGCATGAGATTTAGAAAAGGTGCAGAGTGAGATGAAACGCAGAGAAAAAGCAGAGCAGAATGACAGAAAGAGTAAAAGCAGAGCAGAATGACAAAAAGAACAGAAGCAGAGAAGAATCATAGAAAGAGAAAAAGCAAAGAAGAATGACAGAACAAGTTGAAGAAGAGAAGAATGAGAGAATGAGTTGATGCAGAGCATACCTACTAAACAGACAGAGGAAGAGAAGAGCAACATAACAGTGTGTAGAAGACTAGATTTACAGAACAAAGAAAGATTGGCAAGAATTGATTTCTCTGTAAAGTTGACTATTTATTTAGCCATTCATATTCTAGGGAGGTTGGGAGGTTCTTGGGAGGATTGTTGTCCTCAGAGGTTCAAGTGGGATCTTGAACACAGGAAGTTGTAGCTTCCATCTGGTTGCAGCCAGAGAAACCAGGGTGGCAGGGTGGTGCAAGGGAGAACAAGTGTTCTCTATTATACAGGTTGGAGCCTGTGTAACTGGAAGTTGGTGCTTCCATCCAGTTGGTGTTGGAACATATAGGGAGTTGGTTATTCCTTCTAGTGGGTGCTAGAGAAACCAGGGAGTTGGTGCTTCCTTCTAGTGGGTGCTAGAGAAACCAGAGAGTTGGTGCTCTCAAACAAGTTGCATCTTGTAAAACAGAGGTAGTAACCTCACATTGAGTCGGTGCTCAATTAAATATGATGTACAGAACTTAGAAGACTGCCTATCATTTCGAAGAAGAAGAGGTTTTCTCCCTTTATGGGTTTCCTCGTGAAAANCATTTCGAAGAAGAAGAGGTTTTCTCCCTTTATGGGTTTCCTCGTGAAAAACTGCCTCTATGTATACTTTATGTGTAACTGATGCTCTTTGATTTTACTGTCCATATGCTGTATATTGTTGATTATCACTTGAAGAAATATTAATAATGTTTTAATAGACTTAAAATTGTTTAAGTGTTTTAGTATTTCCAACAATTGGTATCAGAGCGGGTTCCTTTTATTTAAAGGTAGATCTGTAAGCTTAAACATGAGAAGTCATGAAGGGACTTCAGCCTCTAATCCCCCTCTGTTTTATGGAACAAATTTTGCCTTCTGGAATATTAGAATGAGAACATATTTAATGGCCTTGGGTGCTGATGTTTGGGATGTAGTAGAGACTGGATATACAAAGCCTATTGTGCTAGCCAACAAGGATGATAAGTTAGAGTTTAGTTTTAACGCTAAGGGGATGAATGCTATCTTGAATGGACTTGCTGAAGCTGAGTTTGTAAAGGTGATGCATCTGGATACTGCCAAAGCAATGTGGGATAAACTTATTAACAGTTATGAAGGAAATGAGAAAGTAAAGGGTGCCAAACTTCAACCCTACAGATTGAAATTTGAACAACTAAAGATGAATGAAGATGAAACAATTAACAAGTATTTTTTAAGAGTTAAAGAACTCATAAATGCCATGAAGGGTCTAGGTGAGACATTTGATGACTCACTCTTAGTTCAGAAGATTTTAAGATCCCTGCCTGATAAATTTAATCCAAAAGTCTCTGCAATAGAAGAATTAAATGATCTCAAAAATCTGTCCATTGATCAACTTCTAGGAACTCTAACTACATATGAAATGAGAATTAACAAAGATAAATCCAGTACTAGAGAAGCATCTTTTAAAGCAGACAAGAATACTGATTCAGAATTTGATGACATTGAGGCAAAATTTGTGAGAAGGTTAAAGAAAGGATCAGGAAAATATCAAGGGAAGTTGCCATACAAATGCTTTAATTGTGGTAAGATAGATCATTTTGCATCTAAGTGTCCCCATCAGAAAAAGGACTAGAACTCTGATGATGAAAAGAGGTACAAGTACAAGAAATATAATAAGAAGAAAAGTTTGGTTGCAAATAATGACAATTTCTTAGAAGACACCGATAGTGACTCATCCGGTGAAGATAAGACAAATGACTTTGTACTTATGGCCAAAGAGGATCATGATAATAAAAGCATAGGGAGTGATGATAATGAGGAAGAAGTTGTGGTGGATTTGGAAGGAGAATTGATCAGCGCACTGGAAGAAATTGATAGACTCAGATCTAAAAACAGAAAGCTAAAACAATTGTTAACACAGTTTGAAAAAGACAGTAAAAAACTTGATGAAGATTTTTCTCTGCTGAAAGTGGAATTAGAAGAGGCAAAGAAGATAGAAGACATACTAAAACAACAATTGTCAGGGAAGAAACTCAGGTGTGAATCCCTAGAAGAAGAAATAGTAAAGACTAGAA
>CBVK0100742546.1:0-11740 GCA_900067695.1 Picea abies | reverse complement strand
GAATCACTAGGCGAGGACAAACAATATCTATCTTTAATATCATAAATATTTTTTCATGAAAAATCATATCGAAAAGAGTCGAATCAATAGCACAAGAAAATGTTCATCATTAAGCACACAATTATATGCAAATCTACGATTTGGTAAGATCCATCCATGAGCGAGACATCCCTCTACCATATTAGTTACCTTCAAGTTCACGAAACTGGACTCTATATATAAAAGCTAGAGGAAGGAGATTTTTTTTTTTTCACATAGTTAAGTTTGTAAACATCGACCATGGGGCTGATGAGCATAGAAGTAATGACCCTCTTGAATTCGACCCTCAAAATGGAGAATCTTCTTAGCCATCATAGTTACATACATCAGAAGAAGAGATTCACTCTCACAAGAAGGAAGAGGTTCCCCCCTGCAGTTTCATCCATTTAATTCTCAACATAGGGGGAGCACTCATGAACAATCTCGAATATTGGAAGTCACAATCCAGTTTAGGTTACTTGGACAAAATGCATAAAGAAAATTTCAAAATATCATTTCAAGTAACATATTTTTGTGGGAAGAAAAGTTGATTTTGGAATCCAAATTAGGGATGATGTCAAATCCAAGGATTCAAGGAAGTGAAAAGAGATACTAAAGGTCAATCAAACAAAGATACATAACTTCTTCAAGCATCAGAACATTTTCATTATATTTCCTCTTTTTCCTCTCTTTCTGTCATTTATTTTGTAAAAAATCCTTATATAATAAAATTTTTAATACTCCCCTCTTTCTCGGGACGAGCAAGGAATTAAGGAGGGGGGAGATGTTGTAGGGTCTATTTGACTCTGTCAACTAGACTTGACATTTGACTAAGAGTTATTTGACCGACCGTTGAAGTCAGAAGTATTAGTCGGTCGAGGTATTTGTTAACCGACCAACCCAAGAAGTTAAGTAGTTACAACTGCTTGGTAATTAGATATAGAAGTATAAATAGACAAGATCTATGAGAGACAATGTATCTATTGTACTGTATTGATATATCATATAATAAAGTGTTGTTCTTTGGGCTTCCATTACTTGTGTATGTCTTTGTCTATGTCTTCATGTATGTATTCTGTGTTTTCCTATGTAAGGAACTACTGGTAACTCTCTCTCACTTTTCCCTAGATTACAAAAAGTACCAAGCAATCCATGGGAGAGAATCTCAATGGATTTTATTGGAGGTTTTCCTATGACTGGTAGAGGCCATTACTACTTGTTTGTTGTGGTAGACTGCTTCATAAAAATTGGTGTGCTCATTCCTTGTAAGAAGACAATATCTACACAAGAAGCAATTGAAATATTCTGCAACCACGTCTGGGCACATTTTGGATTTCCAACCTCCATCATATCTAATCAAGACAAAAAATTCTTGGGTAGATTTTGGAAAACACTTTGGGAAAGAATGGATATCAAGTTGAAGTATTTGACTGCTTTCCATCCTCGGATTGATGGGAAAAATGAGGTTACAAATATGATGTTGGTGTAGTTTTTGAGAGTTTGAAACAACAAACATCCAAATACTTGGGATGAGAAGCTAGTCTACATTAAATACTTCTATAATAAAGCACTCCATTCTTCCACCAATAATTATGCTTTCAAGACTTGTTTTTGTTATTTACCTCCTTCACCATTTGATATCATGTATGGATAGCAGAAGGAAGAAGAAAGGATTCAAGGAGAAGAACAAAAGGAAATCTCATTCATGGAAAAGATCAAAAAGATAAATCTAAGGGTTTAGGAGTAAATCGAGAAGAGACAACAGTTGTACAAAGTCAAGAATGATCAACATAGGGAGGATCGGGAATTCTATGTTAGAGACAATGTGTGGCTCTACCTATATAAGGAATGACTACAAGAAGCAACAAATAAAATCAAGCCCCTTAGACATTGACTATTTGAGATCATTGAACAAGTGAATGAGAACGCCTTCAGGCTGAAACTTCCACCTTATATGTGGATCAGCTTAGTGGTGAACTAGAATATTTGAAGTTGTTTGAACCCTCCATGTTGGATGAGGAGGAAGAGCATCAATTTCTTCCTACTGTTGAATACCACACACTTCATGGACTTGAGGAGTTGAAGGAAGAGATAGTTCTGCAACACAAGGAGTGGATAACTTGTAGAGTACAACATGAAATGTGGAAAATTGGTCTCAAAGGACAAACTGCAAAGAAAGTGAAGTGGTATGAGAGGAACCATATTGCAAGTAATTTCCCTCATCTATCCTTGACAACTTTTGGGGATCAAAACCCTGCTGATGGGGAGGTGTGATCTGAATCAAATCTAAAAAGAACAAATAGTTATCGACATAGGCCCTAATATTATCAGCACAAGAAAATTTTAGGGCTATGAATGAAGAAGGAGATCAACTTGTTGGAATGAATGGCCCCATTCCATCACGATTGATGTCTACCATTATATGTAATGTAGTCTAAAATTGAATTGATATGTAAAGTTGGGTAATATATTTTTGTATACAATAAATAGGGAGACTTTCACGACACTGTTTCCACATGGGAGAAAAGAAAAAAAAACGAAGAACAGAAGCATAAATGCACTAGTGGGAAGATGAAGCGTTGGGGATGCCTAGCCTTCCAACTATCCTCCCAAGAAACTCAGTCTTCTATATCATGTTTCCCCACAATGAGAAGGGATTTCTTTGGCTATGAATGATGTAAAGAGGCTACCTAGATGTTGTTGAGGAGCATAGAGATGAACTGGAGAACCTATAACTTACCCATTGTTGAATAATAAAGAGCCCGATCGAAGCCGAAATAATGTTGGTTTTCTTATTTAGGTTTCCAAGGTAAATTATGAGATTTTTTTTGTGTTTGTCATATTTGAATTTTGATGTTTATGGGTGGAAATGTTTTCACTGTAATCCAATGAATGGTTAATGGATTGTATTGTGATTTAATGATTGTCTCTACATTGTTTAGCAAAGAGAAATGTGTGCTAGTTATTTTTTTATCTTGTTCTTCCTTTCATATGGTTCCCATGAGCCAATGAACCAAACCGGTCATTCCTTAACCATGCATATACATTCATTCTGAAGTGGGAAATCGACATCCCTCCTTCCTGATTCGTTGTTATTTACTTGGGGGTTTTTTATTTTGTTTTAAGAGTCATTTGATATTTTCTCTCACTCCCTGAGTCAAGTTTGCTGCTAGTCGGTGTCCACACCTTTTCCATAGGTTATGCTTCAAGTTCTCAACTTTCCCAGGGCATTTTCCTTTTCCCATAATTCATATATAGATCATACTTCGAAATTCGGGGTTGTATACGTGTTTATTAACTACCCATGAACCATATACATGTTTTTATAATTACGTTAGCTACCAATTTCTCTTCATACATTTTTCTTTGCTATTGAATGTTAAACATTCCCTCTAGAAATTGTTTGCCTCGCTATTGGTTACCAAAATTTCCCTGAATGTTTTTATGATATTATTGGTTGCCCAAATTCTCCTTGCACATGTTTTCCTTCACTATTGGTTGTTGAATTTTCCTTTTGGCTATTTTTTTAACTCTTGGTCACCCCATTCTGACTAGGTTGTCATTTGGTCAATTTCCTCTTCCCTATTCAACCAACATAAATTTCTAGTCGATTATAACCATCCACTGATCAATTGGGTTTTCACTGGGTCAATTAAATTCACTTGGTTGACCTGAATTTCACTCGACTCGACTTGTGGTTGACTTTCCTTCCATTCAACTCAACTTGTTTGATTTTCCTTTCATTTGAATCGACTTTAGATTTGTATTCTAACTCAACTTTTGGGACGTCGACACCCTCATAATTTGATTGAATCGATTTTGGTTCTTATAGTCAAGCTTCTAGAAGCGGTTGAGCTAAGATTATTCATAATTTGATTGAATCGATTTTGGTTCTTATAGTCAAGCTTCTAGAAGCGGTTGAGCTAAGATTATATTTGTCTTATAGATATTTTTGTGTGGGTGAAAAGGTGAGGCTATAAGCCTCTTGTTTACAGATCAGATTTTTTCTTTAGTTGTTGACACCAGAGTGACAAGTCACTTGTTGCATCGTTGTTGAATAGCAACTTCTTACATATAGTCACCTGTTCCATGTCTGATGACTTGTGACTTCCCCTATAGGACTGAAATTTGTAAATTTTCCATATCTCTCTTGATTGTATCTGAATACATGTGATATGAGGAGTATGTGGTTGATCTGCTTCCCTAGATCATCTCTCTGTTTGATCATTTTGTGACAACTTTCATATCAGATTTAGATTTGAGGTGTGTTTGAGTGTCTTGATTGCATTTCCTTGTTGTTTAGTGACCTGTTGAGTTGGGATATGTACCCAATAGATATGATCAGATCTGGTAGTGTTTCTTTTTTGGTTGCATTTGGTTGAGTTTCCTTTTGCATTTAAGTTTGACATTGCTAGATCCATTTTCCTTGTCAATTTTGGGTTGTGATTCTAGTAGAGACATTGAAGTGTTCTTTGATGCATCACTACCAATTTCCTACAACCCTTTCTTTCTTATTGTTGGTTTTTCATTTTGCAGATTTTTTTTCTTGCTTAGTTTAAGAAATTTTTTGCATTTTAATTGAAAAAACAAAATTCGCAGGCATAAAGATTTTGAGCATTTGGAACAAAGAGCATTCTTGTGTTTTTTTTAGAGATCTTGTTCATCTCTTGGCTGGTCTTGCATGGTTTCTTTGACATTGTGAGGTTGTTTTGAAAAAATTGAAAAGGAAAAGGCCTATTTCTGTCTCATAACTAGAATTCATCTAATTGAACGATTTGCATTCCTTTGGTTGATGAAGAGTCATAAAATAACTAAAATTTTCATACATTTTCCTTGACTTAACAACAACTATAAGAAAAATATTTTGTAATTTAAAATCAATTAAACTCTTTTTATTTTCTAGTAAACCAACAATAGCTAGGTTTAGGGCCTTGGAACAGGATTGGAGAGCTAACTCTCCAAGGCCACGAAATGAAACCTAGAGTCATTGAAGAGAAAATAAATCCATTTTCACAACTAGTGTGTTAGAGCCTCCTCTAACACATGAGTTAATCATGAGGTCGCATTGGGGAAAGTAGGGTGATCACCCATCTCTCCTTGTCTTTGTTTTTGTGATATTTCTTTGACTACTATGTATACAGGGGTTTCGTTAATTCCCACAACTCTCTGCGAGGTAGCAATTTCAAATCTTTGGACTTAGTTACCTTTCCCTTACATGTGGTCTGACCTACAATTTTTCACCCACTCTTTGATTGTGAGGCGATAGCCTTAGTGACAACTCCTATGTAGCTACAAAGGTGACTATATGTGGGTTGTGCATGTAGTACCTAGGGAAGACATTCGATCATAGTCTCAGTTCCCATAGAGGGTGCCCTCCTTAATAAAGTGTACCTACACTGGGTAGGTTTGTTTCATGGAGATCATCATAACCACTCCTCATACCTTCGCTATCCAAAATTGTGTGGACTTCATCTCCCCCAAAGTGTTGGTTTTTTCAAGGACCTCGGAGCCATTGGTTTGCTTTTTGTTGCCTAGATTTATTAGGGTGGTTCTCTTTGATTCTAAGTTTTATTTTTCCTTAGATTGATTGTTGTTAAAATTTTGACACATTCTATTCACCATGGTAGACCATCCATGTCGTTGGTTCCATCATTGATTGTTGTTAAAATTTTGACACATTCTATTCACCATGGTAGACCATCCATGTCGTTGGTTCCATCGAATACAAGGACTTGATCCCATCATAGAGATACAACCACCTCTTAAGCGGTGTGAGATAAGTGAAAAATAATTTGAAGAGATGGACAAACACACCGAAGAGATTTTGGTCTTTGAAGTCAAAGTGGTTGACGAGATTCCTCCACCTAATTTCAATCCTCCTCTGACTGGTTCTGAAGAACTTGTACTTGTATAGGTGAGGGAAATTTTGAGTGAGTCATTTTTTGTGTTCATTGAACCTTACACCATCTTAAGTCTAAGTGTTTCATCTAGTGTGGTTGAGCCTTCCATCCCATCCATGTGTGTGAATGGGGGTATCCAAATGATGTGCACCTTGTCATGTATAAGTTCCATTGGACCTACATCATTCATGCCCATTTTCATAGGCCCCTCTATTTGGGTGAGGTCGTTCATGCATTATTTTCCTTCTATCAATATTCCTAGCATTCCTCTTCCCATCTCATCTACTTCGATTCCCATGTTTGGATTTTCTTCCAGTGGAGGGAAAAGCCTTGGTTTAAGCATGGGGAGTGGAATTCCTTCCACCTCCTCCATTTATATGAGCATCCAGGTCATTTCAGGTGATAATTTTCCTTTCGATTGAAATGTACCTAGTGGGTTTGGAACTGTTCCTAGTCAAGCTGGGGGTAGTAATGTTTTTGAAGGATTTTGTATCCCATGGGGTAGCACACATATCACTAGGGGAATACCCCCTAGGGGAAAATTGGGATGATGGGGTGGTTATCCCTTCATCCATACATCCGATCCTAGGGGGTTCTTCTCTAGAGATAGTCTTTGTTTAGGAAGTAATTTTCCTTTAGGGTCTATGTTGACCCCTAGGGGAAACCTCCTTGGGGGAATGTCTAGTCCTGGGAGTGCTTCCATTCCTAGGAGAAATTACCATTCTATAACATCACATCCTCCTAAAAGCACAAACATGGGGGGGGGCATAAGGTTCATCTGGGACTAAAGGAGCTTCATTCTCATCCACGTATAAATTTTCTCATACACCATTTCCCTTCTTGGTGATGTTAAATTTTCCTGATATTTCACATCTAATGAATGACCCTATCCCCCTATCCATGATCTCGCATGGCCATTTATATCTATGAAGCTCCCATATAATATGTTGAAATTTGATGGAAAGAAGGGAGAAGACCCATCCATGCACATCATGACTTATCACTTGTGGTGTTCATCTAATTATTTGATGGATGACAATATATAGTTGTCTCTTTTCCAAATATCTCAGACTAGAAGTGCCACCAAATGGTACATACAACTAAAGGGTTCTTCCTTCAATAGTTTCAATCACTTGGCTATGGTTTTTTTTATGCATTACCAATTAACCTTACAGTATTAGATAGGAATAGATCTCTTGGCATCATTGTGTCAATATAATTCCACTTACATTTATGATGATATACATGAGTGGAGATGAACATGTATGATGATCAAGACCTAAATCCCTTACCAGATCCTAATGGAATGGTTCACAAAATATCTCTTAACATCCATTTCCAAGGATGTTTCTATGGAAAGGGAGGCTACCGAAGACCAGGCCATCTTGTGTGCCCAACAATTAGATTTGATATATTCTCAACCATAACCTTTTTATGATTTCATATGCATGATCCTCAACCGTCAATGGATCCCAGAAAAATGAACCTAGGACCCCATGTTGATGGCATGGTTGGTTCTATATCCCATGCCTTTGTGTGCCAAGTATCTAACCAAATGGGTCACATGACTATTTCACCACACATATTAGCTACTATGCATATTTCTCAAACTACCCCAGTACCCACTCATACCTTTGAGGTGAATTCGATGCAATCTACACACTTCAGGAATCCTCGACAACCTGGAGTAAAGAAGAGGAATAACAAGAAGAAAAATTACAATACTTAGTGAGGGACTTCTCCAAACCAAAACAATCAAGGGGTAGGCATAAAAGAGAAGAAGAAGAGATAGTTCCCATGCACAAATTGTGGGGAGGACCACCCTACTCATCAGTTTCCTTGAAAGGATGAGATCCATCGATATTTGGTGCACCAAAAGGCCCCCCAACAAATTGTTTTCTTAACTCATCATTTACCTCCTCAACCTCAGCAAAAATTTGTGAAAAATACTTCCCCTCTACAAGGGGGTATGTCAAGTACCCCTTAGTACGAGGAGTCATCCTCAAATGTTACAGTCTTCATGTGTGACCAGATGACCCTTCAAACTCAAGATCATAATTATGAAAATCCTAAGACTACTCCTACCACTAAGGAGTTTGCTTCCTCTTCCTATCATGGTGGCTCTCTTTATATTGAGAATCCATCCTTTGAAACATTGATTTTCCCCCTAAAGGGTGTTCTTCGGTGCACAACACACAATCCAAACACACGGGCCACCCAAAACTACAATATTGTAGAAGACTTGTGCCAAGAACCATGTGCCATGTATGCTCTCAAAGTTCTCCAAAGATGCTTTGCATAGAAGAAATATTTGTTATCAGTGATAGGCGGGGTTGATCACTCAAATTCAAGCCCTATTACCTTTGATTCATATCAGGTTTAGCATAGGATTTCCCACCAAAATTATTTTTGTATTAAATTGAGAGTAATGGGGAAAATAATCCTTTTCATTTTGGTTGAAAAAGGAGCTTCAAATTGCACCATGTCCATTGTGTGATGGAAATATCTTAGCTCTCCAAAACTTGATATGTCTAATACCGTGTTGAAATCCTTCGATGGACATATGTTCCAACACCATGGTATTATCACTACATTGCCCATTGAGCTAGGTAATAAGACTATCTTTGTTTTCGTGGAGGTCTTCAATGCACCTCTTGAGTATAATATTCTACTCATGCGTACTTGGTTCTATGAGATGAATGTAATCATATCATTCATATTTAGGGTCTTACGCTTTCCTCATCAATGGAAAATAGTTAATATCAACAACTTGCATTTTGTACCCTACACCTTCGAACCAATGCAGGTTTTGATGTACCCTTTGTCAGTGATTCCTAGAGCACTTACATGACTGTTGGTGTGGGGATGTTTAAAGACTCCTCATTGATGGGAACTTTCCTCCTTCCCCCACCATCCCCTTCCATATTCATTTATCCTATAAATATGATATATTCTTTTATGTGGATCCCTCAGGTCTATTGATCCTTGAGTGGTCCCTCTTCTTAAGGAAGTTAAGTCTTATGGAGTCATCATGTCACTCACAATGGATGAGATTGTCTCTTTAGCAATATCTCCAGTGTCAGCTAACACTAGTCAGTGACTCTATCCACATATAGAGTGTGATCATCCTACTCCTCCCTCATGGGTTGTTGACTCTTTGGGTTCACATGATTTCCTAGATATTGAGTTTCCTTTAGATAAGGAAATATTGGATGTTATGGATTCCATAGTTCATCCCAAGGATGAGGTGATGCATCAATCATATTTTATTTATTCATAACCAAAGAGAGTTAGCATGGTGAGTCTTGATTTGGGACTGGGAGCATTTTCTAGGGCATCTGGTAGACCTCCCAATCTTGACTTTTTTCTACCTCGGATATATTTTTTGAAAATTGTCATTGAATTTTTGCTTCCCCTCCCATCGATGATTCATGTTTCATACTTATTCATGTCTTGATGGGAATCATTAAGGAGTATCTATATCTCACGAAACCATTCACGATGAGTATCCTCGATCGTAGAAATTTGTTACTATGTAGCATGGCCCCGACATGGTCTGCCATATGATGTCGACGTCAGTCCATGAGTTCACCTATGATGGCCAAGATCCTTGGCCCAAGCCAAGTAATGGGATCTACTTTACATAAAGTGTTAGATGAGTAGTTCCTTGAACATATTTTTGTGGTGTGAATGTTATTTGTTTTCATCTATTATATCCAAAATATCAAAAAATGTTTGTTTTTTTTAGATTTCACTACATAGTTTAATCCTGAGGCCTTAAATAATGGATTTTAGCCTATTTCAGAATCCCCCTTTCAAAACCCTTAAATTTTATTCAATTCCTTCATGGGTTATTTCCATGTCTTCTTTCTGGACTCTCTCCAAGAATTACAGCTTAATTTGGATCTTTGTCAATGATCAAGACCCGAATCTTTAAAAACCACTATCATGCAATTTATAATAAATTCTAGGAGAAATAGACAGTGGCCCTCTATATCACTTTTTTATCCCTCCTTACTATGGAAAAAAACTAAAATTTTCATCTCAATCTAACTTAATATTCTCTAGTTATGGCCAAAATAAGAAAATGGTTCCAGACTTGGTTTTTTTTTTTTTAAACTATAGGAATTTTTTTCCTACATGGAAATCTATTGAATTGGTTGATGATGTGGCACCATGGGTCCACGTGGAACCATAAGATGATTCCATGTCACCTCTCCAACCACCTGAACCTTCCTCGTCATCTTCCATCTCCCTCATCTCTCTTCCTTTACCTTACCTTACAT
Source organism: Picea abies (assembly GCA_900067695.1). Classification (NCBI taxonomy): domain Eukaryota; kingdom Viridiplantae; phylum Streptophyta; class Pinopsida; order Pinales; family Pinaceae; genus Picea; species Picea abies. The sequence continues at coordinate 1,536 of CBVK0100742546.1, read as the reverse complement.
TTTAATATATAAATAAAATAAAATCATTTATTAAATATGGGACCCACTTGTACCAGCTACCACATGGAATCACCGTAGTGTCCCATGTCACCAGTGAGGTCCACCTCCAAAAAATTTCTTTGATATGAAGCCCATCCCCACCCCATATCTAACGGTGGAGATCAAGGGACGATCAATGATCGAGGTTGATTTTGCATTCTCAACTAGATCATGAGTTAACAACCCCTCTGCGATGTGATAGTGGTTTCTCCCACGATACGTGGTGTATTCCTATTGGTTTCACATCACAAAGAGCCATTTCAAAATTTCTCTCCCCGACATGCAATACCACTTGTGGTATCAGGCCACCACTCCACCGCTAGCCCAGCCACAGTGGTCTACCACCCCCCCACTGGGACCTACCACCCTATTTTTTTGTCCTACCACTATGTAAGTCCACGTCACAATTTCCACATCACTCACCATGTTTCCTCCACTTCACACTAACATCATCATATGGAAAAATTCCCAAAATTTTCCAATATTCATAATTTTCCATTTTTTTCCAATTTCCCCAAAAATGCATAATTTCAAGAAACAATGTTCAATTGCCCAAGCACCTTCTATATTGGACTCTACACAATAAAACCCTACAAATAAACCCATATGACCCAAGTGTTGCAACCAATGCTTTGATACCAATATGTGACATACCCAGTATCAGAAACACAAAAGGATTCGCTCTAATACCAATATGTGACATACCTAGTATCATCAACATGAACGAATTCACTCTGATACCAATATGTGACATACCCAGTATCAAAAACATGAAAGGATTCACTCTAATACCGATCTATGACATACCCAGTATTATAAACACGAAAGTATTTTCTCTAATACCAATTTGTGATGTAGCCAAAACTTTGCTCTGATACTAATCTGTAATGTACCCATCGACTCAGGTACCTCTAAATTTTCCTTTTTGGGAAAATTCAAATTTCTATTACCATTCTTTAAATCAAGAAACCTGATACATGCACATGAAATTAACAAGAATGTGATAAACTATAAAGGAAATGATTAATCAACCATGCACAATATTAATAGTGAATATGCATGACATAAACACATAATAGAGATAATAAATACACAATGGAATACAAGTTACAAAGAAAATAGGGAGAGAACTTATCTTTTAAAATAAACATTCACCAATTGGTTGCAAACATCAGACATTCCACCCAACCATAGAAATTTTTGTTCTAGATATCAATAGTAAGTCGCCCCCGAGCCAGGGCTATTAATCCAAAAGGATAGTTCCTAGGACGACTCTAACACACACAACTAGCTATCAAGATCTCATAGTTTTCCAAACCACATATTAATCCTAGTTTACTAGCCCTCTTCCCCTTCAACCTGTACAACCCAAATAAATGAACCCCTTTCTCTGCAATTCAGTCCCTCAGGATGTTCCACTTATTTTCCAGGGCCCCAATGCTACTAGTCAGAAAATATCAATGTTGGAAACTCCAAGGATTCTCAGTTGTGGACAGT
>CBVK0100742543.1:0-11005 GCA_900067695.1 Picea abies | reverse complement strand
TTTTAATTTGCATCTCACAAATTAATTGACTAGGATCCACATTAGGCACTATCTCCCCCTTAGGCGCCTAGGGAAGATAAACACTTGCCTTGGTACTTTATTTAATTAAAAATTTAACAGGCCCAAGCATCACAACTAGAGACCCTAAAATGTGTGATAGTTGGCTTTTTTCCACTCTAGGGTTGTTCGGGTTTACAATTGTCAAAGTGGTAGTAAGATTGTAATTTAGGATATAAGATGCACATGATGTTGTCTTGACCTAAAACTAGAATTCCATTCCTTTGATATGAAGCATACCTTTGGGCATCTCAATAGAGGTGCAATTCTTCCTTTTGGCAAGCCCATTCTGTCAAAGAGTGTAATACAATGCACTAACTAGTAATGTTGGAATTGGTACAAATGTTGTAAAAGACATGATTAATGTATTCACCACCAATATTAATCTTTAGAGTTTTAGTAATACGATCAAATTGATTTTCAACTAGGAATTTGAACACTTAAAACTTATCTAGGGCTTGACTATTCAACATCAAAAAATAGACTCATACACACCTAGATTTGTCATTAATGAAAATCAAAATGTACGTAGTACCTACAAGAGAGGGCTTCTTTAGTGGATGACACAAACAACTATGAATAATTTGCAAGGAAGTTGTTGCACACCATGATTTTCCCTTCTTCTGATGCTTGCTTAGATTGCATCCTTCAAGACCATCTTCAATAATGAGGAAGGTAATCAATGCCATATATTCAACTTACTCATCAACAACACATTATAGAAGTTCAAATGATCTTTCATGCCGCAAATGAATCATATGATCAATCTTGGCAATAAAGGCATGAGAATTCCAACACAAAGAAGTTAGAGTTTCTCATTAACATTAACATATCCAATAACAACAAACCTAAAATGTGTCCTTGATGTCTTTTACAACAAACTGGTTTGACCAAAACTCAACCTTCTTACTAGTTCGAGTCATTTGGTAAATAGAGATCAAATTCACACTCAATCTAGGTACATGATAAGCATTGAGTCATGACACCATTTTTTTGTACTTTGACAGAACCAATGCCACAAACAAGGAGTGTAGTGTCATCCCCAACAAAAATTGAATGGTTAGTGTTTTGGTTAATATCAAGGATAGAAATGAATGAATTATCCTTAACCATATGACTAGTGCAACTACAATCAACAATCCGTTCACCAGAAGAAGAAAATAATGCAATGCTTTGGATGTCACGTGAGAGGCCTTACTATCATTACATGGATTTCCCAATGGCTAATTGAACATAGAAAGTTTCTTCATTTGCTTCTTATTATCCTCCAATTGCTTATGACACTTATCCCTAGGATGCTTTCCACTAATTTTCTTGCTTCACTAAGAAGAAAATAATGCAATGCTTTGGATGTCACGTGAGAGGCCTTACTATCATTACATGGATTTCCCAATGGCTAATTGAACATAGAAAGTTTCTTCATTTGCTTCTTATTATCCTCCAATTGCTTATGACACTTATCCCTAGGATGCTCGTTTTGCCACAATTTCCACTAATTTTCTTGCTTCACTACTGCTTTCCCTTCTACTTCTGCTATTAAGGGGATGGAGAGCCTTTTCGGGGCTATCTATGCACTTGGGAGTTACGTTGTTGCTTTTACTTTTGTTTGGTGAAATGTATTGTCAACTTATATCCAAGTTTACCAATTTCTATTCCCTTGTGTTGCTCCCTCAATCAAGGAATTATAAAAAGTTTTGAAACCTAGTCAAGCACTCTAATGTCCAAGTAACTTTTCATAAAAGAATAAGTAGAACCAAATACCTCATAAGGTGTTGGAATGCTGCACAAAGCAATATCACAAATCAAGTGAGCATCTTTTTTCTAGTATGCAAGACATTATTCTTCGAGTTGTAGTAATAGATCCTTGCTTGAATTGAGCTATGTCATTTTTTATTCGATTAAAAACTTCTTGTCTCAAAAACATCAAATTTGATTCAAGTTGCATCACTTTAACTACATTAAGTTGAGAATTTTTTTTTTCAAGAGTCCCAAGCTTATGTAGGAGATTCTAATTATTGGATATGTAATCTTAAATGCTCAGACACATGGATGCTTATAAGACCACAACCTTCATCAACATGATTAAACCGTTGTTCCTTATTTCATCTTTAGAAAGTTTCTTCTCATCACCCTTGGCAATTCATAACAAGCCACAATTCTACAACACATCTTCCATTTTGCTCTACAAACCATTATGATTCAACATTGTAAGCATTACATTTTTGGTAGTTTCCATGATGAAGTTGAGCAAAGCATTGTGTGTGAAGAACAATAGGGTATGAGAAGGCGTGTAGTGTTAGGGCATCACAAGAACAACATAAAATTGCTCTTCAAAACTTGGGTTAAAAAACCTCCTCCCTTGAGAAAATTACCCACGCAAAAAATGCTCTCCTTGAAAAAAATGTTTCAACATCCTCTGTGAAAATAAATCTACTCTTCAAAAATTTCAAGTATCCTTCAAACACAATGTTCTTATTTCCTTGTAGTTTGTCACAATTAAAGCCAACGAGAATGGATCTTGAGTCTCTACATTAGCATTCAAGCACCTTTTTTATTGTTTGTTTAATTAAATTAAGAGAAAATTACATGAATGTTTAATTATTGTTTGGCTCTCCGTGGAAACAAAGATCATAATTTTATTAAATTAAGAGAAGATTACATTCATATATGCTTTATGTTGATGACTGTAGCTCAGACATGTATTTTCACAAGGGGTGTCTAACTTGTGGAAATTGTCATTTAACGACTCCTATTCTTTGTGGGAGCTCATTTAATTAATTAATTAATAAAGTGAACATCTTTTTATAAAGTGAGTTTAATTTAATAAAGTACCTAAGTTTTGGCACTAGTGAGTTAAATTAAATGTGAGCCATTGATCTAACGAAACAATGAGATTAATCTTGTCTATTGAGATTAGGGATTTGGCCCAATTCAATGTTATAAAAAGACAACAAAGGGAGGAGTCAAGACACACATTGATTATTCACAGTGAGTGAGTAATTTGGCGAGGAGAGAACATGGTAGTAGCAACTGCACACAAATTGAGGTAGCATGTAGATCGAGGTAGCATGTAGATCGAGGCAACACACAAATCGATGTAGCACATAGATCGAAACAACACACATATCGATGTAGCACACAAATCGAGGCAGCATAGAAATCGAGTCAACACGCACAAATTCGTACAACAGATCAATATCGTTTGTACGAATAGCCTCAACAGATCAACAACACATAAATTGAGGCATTGTGATTTATCAAGTTTGCAGGGTGTTTGTGTTTTTCTTTTCTAGAGGCATTTTCCAGAGTACGGGAGCTCTTGTAAGTTTCAAAGTTATTTTGAATGAAGAACTGATCTTGAAGAGTAGAAAAACAATTGTCCATGTGTGATTTTGTTTTTCTAGTTTTCTGCTGCAAAGTTAAATAATTCTAGTAGTGTAAATTAGATCTAATCTCATTTATCTAGTTGTTGGTTTTAAGAAATTAACATGATATTTGAGCCATTGCTCTAAGAGAAAAGCATAATCATTTGTTGAGTGTAGGATTTTTAGATTCAAAGGTCTCAACAACAATGTGCTTGAAGGACTAAGCACATGACAACCATGTCAGTCTCAACAACAATGTGCTTGAAGGACTAAGCACATGACAACCATGTCAGTGGGTAATGTTAGGTTTGAGGACATGCTTGATGGGGCTTTGGATTTCTTTTCTTGGAAGGCAAGAGTCACCTTAATCTTGAAAGAACATGACTTGTGGGAGAATGTAGATAAGGTCCTTCCAGAGCTAGCAGACACTACAAAAAAGGTAGCTCAGGAGAAGGACATAAAGGCACAGAGGGTGATACTATAACCTGTGAAGGATCACATGATCTTGCATGTAGTAGAAAGGACCAAAGCAAAGGACATGTTTGATTCCCTAGTTGGTCTCTTTCAGAGTGACAACTTGAATCGAAAAATGGTCCCGATGAACAAGCTTAGAGATTGCCAAATGAACATATCTGACAATGTTATCGGTTACCTTATGAGGATCACGCAGATACATGATCAACTTGCAACGATTGGAGAAAAGATCTTGGATGCACAACTAGTTAATGTAGCCCTGAACGGGTTTGCCAAGTCACGAGAACCGTTCGTAAAGGGGATTTGTGCACGGGAGAACATCCCAGACTGGCAAAGATTATGGGACAACTGTATTCAGGAGGAGAACATCCCAGACTGGCAAAGATTATGGGACAACTGTATTCAGGAGGAGACTCGGGAAGAGTCCATATCCAACAAGCAAGGAGGAGGAGTTGATGAGAACTTCGCGTTAATCACTAAGGCCAAGAAAGGCAAAGGTAAATGCTTCATCAAGAAAGGTAATAGTCAAGGAGAGGGACAACAATCTAGACATAAGAGGGACTTGAGCAAGCTCAAGTGCTACATTTTTCGTAAGAACGGTCACTAAGCTTCTCAACTTCCAGAGAAGAAGAAAGGTAGAGGAAAGACGCAACAAGTCACAACCACAATGGAGACTCAATTGAGTGAACTTACAACAAAATTCGAGAGAGTTTTCTCTCTAGTTTTCTGCCTTTCGACCAACACTATTGCTAGGAGTGCTTTTTCTCTCTAGTTTTCTGCCTTTCGACCAACACTATTGCTAGGAGTGCTTGGTGGTTGGACAATGGTGCCTCTCGCCACATGACGAAAGCTTGAGAGTTGTTCAACACATTATCAAAGGAAGACCCAAAATTCCACATAGAACTCAGTGATGATGCCAAGTATGCAGTTGGAGGTCAAGGGATAGTTCAGTTCCAGCTTAAGTCAAGATGATCCTTTGATGCTCAAGAGGTACTCTATGCACCTGGACTAAAGAACCTTTTGTCCATCTTAGTCATGGAGGACAAAGGTTATGTTGTTACCTTTCGTAGGGGGCAGGTGTTCATCTACCCAGAGGGAGCCAGTTCCAACACTGCCATGATGATTGGAGTCATCAAAGGGAACTTGTACAGGCTTCAGGGCAAGCATGTTCATGCATTGGTGCAAAACACTAAGAACCTGTGCGAGTTGTGACACAAGAGGATGGGGCATCTACATCACATAGCACTACCCATACTGAGGGAGATGGTCATCGGTTGCCAAACTTTAGTCTAGAGCAGCAGGGGGTGTGCGGAGGTTGTGCTCTTCGAAAAAATGCCAAGGTTTCATTTCTTAGTAGCAAGACTCAATCCAAAGGGATTTTGGATCTGATACATTCTAATGTTTGTAGGCCTATGTTGGTTTCTTTAGTGAAGGGTGCATCTTATTATGTAACCTTCATTGATGATTTCTCTAGGAAGACTTGGATCTACTTCATGAGAACCAAGGATGAGGTTTTCAATAAGTTCAAGAAGTTCAAAGATCAGGTGGATAACTTGACATGGAAGAAGATCAAGGTGTTGAGGACAAACAACGGGGGTGAGTATACCTCCAATGAGTTCATAGATTTCTACAAGGAGGCAAGGGTCAAGAGGGAGAAGACAATGGCCTACAACCCACAACATAATGGAGTTGCAAAGAGGAAGAACCGATCTATTGTCAGTGCAGTGAAGGCCATGATCCATGATCAGAGTCTTCCCATGGTTCTATTTGCTAAAGCATGTAACACAGTTGTGTACTTGCAGAACATGAGCCCTCACATGATATTGGAAGACAAGACCCCGAAGGAAGCATTCACAGGTGTGAGGCTTGAGATAAGACATCTTAGGATTTTTGGTTGTCTAGTCTACATCCACATTCATGTGGATAAGAGGACAAAGTTGGAGCCCTCAGGCCAGAAGGGCATCCTAGTAGGATACAACGAGGATTCTAAGGCCTATAGAGTCTTTATGCCATATCAATGAAAGACAATGGTGAGCCGAGATGTCAAGTTCGAGGAGAACTTGGCATCAAGGAAATCTCATGAGATTCCTACAGTTCTAGAGGACACACAGTAGGTGGATCCTAAGGATGAGCAGAGCGGAGAGACTTCCAGTGCAGGGGGGCAACCTTTAGGGGAGGAGGAGAAATTGGATCCCTCTAAGTCAGTCAGGAAGCCTAGGTGGTTTGAGCAGACTTTGAGAGATGCTTAGGAGCATGTTGAGGCTCCCAGGACCACATTCACAACAGGTTTGGAGAGATGCCATGGTGGAGGAGCACAACTCCATCATGAAGAATGATGTCTGGGAGATTGTACTGAGACCAGTGGGAAAGTCAGTGGTGACCTCCAGATGTTTGTACAAGATCAAGCATGCAACATGTGGTAGTGTGGAGAAGTACAAGGCGAGATTCGTGGCTCGGAGGATTCTCTCAGAAAGAGGGAGTAGACTATGAGGAGACTTTTTCTCTTGTAGCTAGATACTCCACTATCCAAGTAGTGATTTCTATGGCTTCAGAGATGGGATGGAGGATCCACCAGATGGACGTGAAGACAACCTTCGTCAACGAGATCATTGAAGAAGAGGTATACATCGAGCAACCATAGGGGTTTGAGGTTCATGATAGAGAATCATATGTATGCAGGCTTAAGAAATCTCTGTATGGACTCAAACATGCCTTGAGGGCTTGGTACTTCAGGATTGACATCTATTTGCAGAGCATGGGCTTCACCAAGAGTGAGGTAGATCGCAACCTGTATTTCTTGCTTGTTGGATCCGAGCCCCTCATCTTGGTGCTCTATGTGGATGATCTAATTCTGATAGGGGCAGAGAAGTTGATTGCAAGATGCAAGTCAAACTTGGCGTCAAAATTTGAGATGAAGGACATTGGGCTGATGCACTACTTTCTGGGACTAGAGGTTTGGCAGAGGTCGGGCGATATCTTCCTTGAACAGGAGAAGTACACCTTAGAGATCCTGAAGAGATTTAGGATGGAGGACAATAGACCAATGGCCACTCCAATGGTGACCAACCTGAAGAACGTGGATTCTTCAGATTCAGAGTTGGCAGATTCTAGGCAGTACATGCAGTTGATTGACTCATTGATGTGTCTGATCAACACTCAACTAGACATTTGCTTTGTTGTTAACACCTTGAGTTAGTACATGGTGGAGCCGAGGCAAGTTCATTGGATAGCAACAAAGCACATGATCAAATATTTGCAGGGAAGAGTTGGATATGGCTTGAGGTACCTTGGTGGAGATGGGATGAAGTTGCAGGGCTATTCAAATTCAGACTGGGCAAGTAGTGATACATATAGTAAGAACACATCAGGGTGCTATTTCAGTTTGGGGTCAACAGTGATTTCTTGGTTCAACAGGAAATAGGCATTGGTAGCACTCAATTCAACAGAAGTTGAGTATATGACAACGAGCTTAGCTAGTTGTGAAGTCATCTGGCTTCGCAAGCTACTCATAGGACTATTTGATCATGAGCTAGAGTCGATAGTGATTCACTGTGACAACCAAAGTTGCATAAAACTCTCGGAGAATCCAATGTTTCATGACAGGTTGAAGCACATTAAGATCATATACCACTTCATTAGAGACAGGGTCCTGAAGGGAGTAGTCAAGCTCCAATACATTCCAACAGATGAGTAGTTGGCAGACACACTCACCAAACCCTTGGTGAAAGGGAATTTAGTTTTCTTTCGAGACAAGCTTGGAGTGGTGGAGAACACCTTCCTCACTAAGAGAGAGAGTTGATGATTGTAGCTCAGACATGTATGTCCACAAGGGGTGTTTAATTTGTCGAAATCGTCATTTAATGAATCCTATGCTTTTTGGGAGTTCACTTTATTAATTAATTGATAAAGTGAACGCATTTTTATAACATGAGTTTAATTTAATAAATTGCCTAAGTTTTGGCACTAGTGACTTAAATTAAATGTGAGCCATTGATCTAACGAGACAGTGAGATTTAATCTTTTTTGTTGAGATTAGGGATTTAGCCCAACTCAATGTTATAAAAAAACAACAAAGGGAGAAGTCAAGGCACACATTGATTATTCACATTGAGCGAGCAATTTGGCGAGGAGAGAACATGGTAGAAACAATTGCTCACAAATCAAGGCAACATGTAGATCAAGGTAGCACATAGATCGAGGCAAAACAGACATATCTATACAGTCCCCATGGATTTGCACATACATTCTCAGTAGATCAACAACACGCAGATCAAGGCACTGTGATTTATCAGGTTTGCAAGGTGTTTGTGGTTTTCTTTCCCAGAGCCATTTTCTCGAGTACGAGAGCTCTTGTAAGCTCCGAAGTTGTTTTGAATGAAGAACTGATCTTGAAGAACAAAAAAATAATTGTCCATTTGTGATTTTGCTTTTTTAGTTTTTCACTACAAAGTTAAATAACTCCAGTAGTGTAAATCAGATCTGATCTCATTTATCTAGTTGCTCGTTTTAAGAAATTAATACTTTCTAGCATTCACAAACCCTCCTAAGGACATTGATGTTGCCGACATTTGATCACAATCATCTTCTTTACATAACTTTCCTATACAAAACCTAGTCCTCTATATGCCACCAAGTTATGATTGTATACATATCTAAACCAACACTTTCATAATAGTACAAACAAAAACTCAGAGTCTTTCTCAATATAGTCTAGATTATAACAACATATACTTCATGGACCCCCAATCCATAATTTCGAAAAAAAACTGAAAATTAGTATTGCACTTCCAGCATGACACATTTTAGCAGATTTTAAAAAGATGGATGAATGAATTTTGAAATATGTCTAGTGACCTTGTATTAAATGATCCACTAACCACAATCTATCTGGAGACTAGATTTGGATAGTCCATCTGTAATGGTATCTCTTTTCCTAAAAACATGGGAGGAAGCGATACTATTAAAACCAGGAAGTAATAATCTAAATTCATCAATTAAAGGCTAAAGTAAAATTTTTCTTACTACATACTCCTTGATCCATTTTATCACAAGCAAATAATCCCCAAATATTTGGATCTTTGAGACACCTTTTTCTAAAGCTAGAGTAAGAGTTAACTTTAAATCCATTAATTATGCTTGATTGTTCGAGCCTTGCCCCAATGTAGCCTTAAACTTCAATATATGATTATCCTTTAGATAAATAATGTCCCCTGCTCCACTTATTCTAGCATCCTCTTGAGAAGCACCATCAAAAAAAGCCCAAGCATCTATAGTATCGATATTTTCCTCAATCAATATCTTAACAGGCTTGTCTTTTTTCATCTGAGATAAACTATTGGAAATGCTTATCCCTTGATTAGTGTATTGTTTTGGGGGAATCTCTTTGTTTTCAAATAGACACATATTTCTCGCCAACTAGATGCCCCATGTAATGATTAAAGGTAGAGAACTATGCTTCTTAACAAGAACATTTCCACACCAATATCTCAGGCCATCCTAAATACTTGTGCCTCTCCAAACATTTCTAATATTTAAGGAATTTTCCACTTCACACCACACCCAAAGAGTGTAAAGACAAGTTGTAAATAAATGATGGTTTGATTCCTCACTTGCCTTACAAAAATTACATCTCCTAGGGCCTTGAGTATTTCATTTTTGTAGATTATCCTAGGTTTAAAGTGCTTCGTTATTTAGAAGCAACCACATAAAAAATTTGGCTTTTGAGGGACACTTAAACTTCCACAGTTTCTTCCAGCACCATAGAGGTTCACCCATATCAACCCTCGTGATTAAAATTTTGTAACCAATGTTTGAGGTGTATGTCCCCGATGGGTTCATTGACCATACTAAGAAATCCTCCTCATCTTTTAACCTTACATGGTTCAGTTTGAGTTTCCTGGTGTGGTCTTCCCATAAATTTGCCTCTATATCTCTGAGGCCAAACAAAGATGTTGACAACCATTCTTGCCTCCATATAGTAGTATGTTCTTGATTTGCAACCTAATAGAGCTTGAAAAGATCCCTCATTCTCATGTGTTGAATCATATTGTTTGGTAGCTTGTACTCGTACCACTTCCCACCCAAGGATCCTCTTCCACTCTAAGACAATTCCCATTTCCAACATTCCAAACCAACCATTTCCAATAAATGGAAAAGCTAGAAGTACTACTTTCCACATTATGGAAACATTGTGAATGTTCTTCGCAGGCCTTCTGATCCACTCCTCCACTGCATCATGGTTGATATATTTCTCATTTACCGCTTGACACCATAATCCCTTGCCTAAGATGTGTCTCCACACACTTTTGGCTACCAACGCTTTTGAAAAATGAAATAGGTTTTTCAATCCCCATCCCCCTTTCTCCTTTGGAATTACCAGGCTTTTCCATTTCACTAAGGGTATACCCCTCTTCTCCCTTTTCTCAGACCACATGAACTTGTAGCTAATTTTTTTAATCACTTCTAAGAGCCCTTTTGGCAATCGAGATAGAGACATCAAATAAAATGAAATTGCTTCAATTATTGATTTTACCAATATAAGCTTACTGCCTCTAGAAAGCCATATGTTACACCACAACAAAATTCTCTTTTCGACTTTTTGGATCAACCAAGAACAATCTTGAAAGGAGGTCAAGTGACTAGGTGGAGGGCATAAATCAAGGGAGGCCTCACTGTTGCATGCTAATGTGACACAAATCCACTCGTTGGTGCAACACAAATCCATGCACTAGAAAGGAGGCATAACATGAGAAGAAGCCCCACTATTGCTGCACAAACCATATTTGGGCTTGAGATGGCACCATTGGAGGATCCTCCATTGGAATCCCAGTGAAACACCACTAAAAGGATCAATAAACAAGGGAGGTGCCCCATTTATAACAACACTGCATTCCATAGTATCCGAGGAGCCCAACTACTATTCGTGTGGAAGAGAGGGTAGTGCAAGGTTGAAGCTCGACTACTTAATAGTAATTGATGGGATCATGGGTTGGTTGTGTTGATATTATGGTACCTGCGGGAGGCATTAACCTCCACTTGTGACCTTTTATGAGATTAGAATATTCCAGGAAGCAAGAAGAACCCTAAAAGACTTGGACATAACCCTAGAA
>CBVK0100742540.1:0-18012 GCA_900067695.1 Picea abies | reverse complement strand
TCGCGTAGCCAACAGGTCCCGCACAAATTAACAAACAAAAAAAAATATGAAAACGACACAAGTGAATATGAACAACTATCGAGAGTCCAAGAGATCTCTTGGAATACGAATCCAAAGGTTAAGATAATATATTTATAGATGTATCATATCAATGAGAAATACAGTCCATTCTTATTTCCATTTGCGCATTTTAACAGTTAACAACATTCTAAATCTCCTTAGCTTCAATTCTAGAAGATCTTGAGTTTCTTGATCCCCTTGACAAGAAACCTTGGAGGCTTGATCTTGATCTTCAAGATTTATGGTGAAGTCCCTCATTTTTAAAGGACTAGATTTGACTCACAAGTTGATTTGTTTTTTGAACTTTTGTATGCCTTTCTAGATAAATATGAGGATTTGATCCTATTTTGAAGAGGTTTTATTTCCATCATTTTTTTTGCCTCACCGCGACTCTAGTACCAACACCTTGGAGAAAACTTGAAAAGGTTCATGTATTGACATAGTGTGTATTATTTGCACGAGGATTTGGGGGTAGTAGAAGTGGAGGGAATGTTCTTAGGATTGATATTAATAGTAAAGTGCAATTGGTTATCCATTTAAATGATCAATGTAGTCAATTTTTCCTTACAACTATAGTAGTGAGTTGAGCTTGATGCCTAGCAATGTTTTTGGATATTTTGTGGTCAAATTCATTCGTTAACGTGACAAAGTTTTCAAGTACCATGTGGTCATACTCATCCCTTAGCTTGGGGACTTAGTGATTATATTCGTTCCTTAGCTTGGTGACTTTTATAGATTTTTGCTCATATTAATTCCTTATCTCGATGGCATGTTAACAATTTTTGTGTTGAACTTTTTGTAAGATTGAGCTTATAGTTTGTTAAAAACTTTTCTCTTTCAACGAACCTTTCCTTTTGTTACTTGAGTTTACTTTAGGCCATTACAATGTTTTGCATGGCATCTAGAAAACAAATGCATGTGAGATCTTCTTTTCAATAAAATTTTCCTTAAGATATGAAAGTTCAGTACTACAACACCATGCTTTAGCATAGTCATTAGTGTCGCCACTCAGTGCATTTTTTCTAGGAAAAGTTTTAAGTTTGGACCATGCTAAACATGGCACTATAGAGGTCATTGTTCTTTGCATCGATGTGAGCATTTTTTGTGTCATGTTTTTCAACTCACACTTTACAAAGCATCATCTTAGAACTGAAAAATATGATGCGAAAAGTTTTCCCGTGTCAAGTTAATGTCGTGTTGCATCACATATTATTGCAAAAAACACCTAGAGTCACTTTTGCGCTGAGTTTGCATAAAAAATGTGTCTGTGGCATTTCATTAGTGTTGCAGCGCATATGGGCATCAATATTTCATATGGGGCATCATTTTTGCATCATAGGTGAGTTGTACTAGTATCGCAATAGTGTTGAATTATTGAACTTTTAAGTCATTTGCATCATCATAGGGTTGTATTACATCATTTATGTGTCATGTTAGCATTAGGTATGCGCCATTATTATTGATTTTTGCATCGAATTATGTCATGTTAGTATATGCATCGCGTTAGTGTCTGTTTCACATCATAATACACATTTTGCATTGAACTAACATCAAAATTGCATCATTTAATGCCAAAGTTGTGATGCAATTATTATTATTATTATTAATTTAATTATTTTTTGTTATTTAATTGTTTTTATTTATTTATTATATATTAATTAATTGTTATTTTTATAGTATTTAAATATAGATGGGATTAATGATTAATATAAGTCTATTTTACAACATATTAATCATATGAGTAAAAACCATGTATATATAAATGCAACTCCACTAACATTAATTCAATTTCACATCATGAGAGGAAAAAACATGTATCTATAAACATGATTAAAAAGTTTTCTTGTACTAACATTTAATTGATTCCAGACCATGGAAATAAAAAACCATATATATATATATAAACACAATGATGAAAGTTTGAATAAAATTGTAAAATAAATTTGTAATTATTTTTGCTTGTAAATAAGTGGTTTTAAGGTCATGGTATGTTAACAAGGATACTAAAAAGATTGGAGCTCGTCCTTTAAACATTGCATAGGGAGTTTGGTTGACAAGGAACTTGAAACTGTTTGAAGGCAAAGAGATTTTCAGTAAAATGTGTTGTACTTTAAACATACTGAATACATTCTCTCAAGCTCAAGAGAAACAATCATCACTTAGTCACCCAGATGAGATAATAAATATGAAGATTCCATGGGCATTCTTTGATGGTGCCTCTTAGGGGACTCGACCAAGGGGAGGACTATTGTTTTTATCACAAAATCATAGTATAAAATTCAAAGTTCGAATTGGGCCAAAAACAAATAATTTGTGCGTTGATGGTCCTTAAAATTGTTTTAAAATTGGCAAAAGATTAAGAGTTTCTTATGTTCAAATGTGTGGTGATTCACTACTTGTTATACAATGGATGTGCAAGGAAATAATATTGATAAACTTTACTTTGCAACCCCTATTTAATGAAGTACAAGCATATCTTTTTCACACATCTACATGGACAGGAGCAGGATTGCGAACAAACTCTCCAATGCTAGTTTAGAGTTGGATCGAGAAATTTGGATGGTAACTACTCAACGTGAAGGAAACACTATGGAATATGAATATGAGTCTTGGATATAGTTCTGCTTATTTCCTTGTATATTTCTATTTTTTTATAAAGAAAACAATGTTGGAAGATAAGATTGTGAAACTAAATATATTTCTATTTTTTGTAAAGAAAACAATGTTGGAAGATAAGATTGTGGAACTAAATATCTCTGGGTAATATTTGAGCGGATGACAACATGCTTTTTGTAAAATCTGTTTTTCTTAAAAAAAAAAAATGTATGTATACATAGTAGGATGAAATGGCTTATGAACAAAGCTATCCCTAAGATTGAAAATGCTCTTTTGATTGCATACAACATCTTTTATAGATTTTTTTTTTTCAAAAAAAAAGTTACTTCATATACAATGTAGCATGAAAAAATATTCACATATAATGAAATGAAATGAATTGACATCATAGGTTGATTGGATTGCATGTAAGTGACAAACTATCACCTTAGGGAAATGTCAACTTCGTATACAACATAGAATGAAAAAAATTCTACACATATAAGGAAATATATTGAATTTGACATTAAAAGTTGATTGCTTTGTAAATCTCCTTCTCATCTTTTGAACCCTCTTCATCTTCACTCTATAAAATCATAATAAATGAACAAGAGTTCAATAAAATAAAAAAATTCTAATTGTTAAAGATGTAATATAAAAACATATAGGGTAAGAAGTTGTCCATACCCTGTGATTCCTCTAATCACTCTTGTCATCATTAGTCATCTTTGTTCATCACTATTTTTGTGCCTTGTGTTTAAATATTAATATGCATATCATGAAACATATAAGTACCATGAAATATGTAGTATATTGAACTCAAGTACACACTAAATTTCACTGAAAAATGCAAGATAAGTCCTACCATGGCTAACATGCTCAAATGTACTATCTCTTAACACTTTCTTTTTTATTAAACTCAAGTACACACTAAATTTCACTGAAAAATGCAAGATAAGTCCTACCATGGCTAACATGCTCAAATGTACTATCTCTTAACACTTTCTTTTTTATTACACTTTTAGCAATGCTCAATTTTATTTAAAAAAAAATAGTAAGTAACAATTATAATTATAAATACAATTCTTCATAAAATAAATATATATTTTCAATATTATATAACAACCATAAAGTATATAATTACAACTCATTTTAGGTTTTTTGTTCCTGTTGTTATTTATCACTATATTTTTACTTTTTTTTATATAGCATTCCTAGTCTCTTTCCTGTGTCTAGTGTTATATATGGTTTCAAACAATGAGGGACTATTAGATAATGACACTAGACATGGGAAAGAGACCAGGAATGTTATAGAAAAAAGGTAAAAATATAGTGATAAATAACAACAAGAACAAAAAGCCTAAAATGAGTTGTAATTATATACTTTATATATATATATATATATATATATTCTACCAAGGCAAGAACATAAAATCCATGGAATAAAATATATGCATAATTTCACATGAATATTAAAAATACACATGCATAACAACAACATTTGTAGAGACGCTTAATTTAATTAAAGGTAACAAAAGTCACTAAATTCCACCAAACTTAACTAGACTTTGGTGTAAATATTCGAGTTGATATGATCAATATCCTTCTTTAATCTTATATTAACATTGTACATTGTTTTGGTAACATGTCTTGTTTTCCCACATGTACTAATGGTTTTTACCTCATGTGAGTTATTACACACTTATTATGATGACATATCCCCATGTGGGAATTCATTCCACATTAATAAATATTGCATAGTAAGTAATGAGCCAAGTGAGCTACTGTTGGATCAATGGTCATAATTATCCAAGTTAACTACCATTGGATTTTTGTATCGTGATTGAATTCATTAAGATTCCTGTAATGGATTCAAATTTGATTATTAATCTTTAAGATCATTTTGTACCCATGATGCCACTAATAATGAAAAATAATGTATAAGAAAACGACAAAATATAACATCAAAATGCATACATATAATATTATAATATTCCATGGTACATCTCCTACTAGTGAAAAATAATATAGAGCCACCTCAAAATGCAGTGAAAGAGAGGTTAGTAGTGCTAGGAGAACAAGTGACATTAAGTCTCCTCCGGAATATTTAACATTGCAGTGTTAGAAATCTCATTGTATTCATTATTTACAAAACAAAATTGAATTGGTAGCACCAAAATCTCCTTCACTAAGGTTTCCAGCCCATAGCTCCATGTTGATATTTCAACCTACAATGTAAGGATGTGATAAAGGGTCACCTTATTAGCCTTAGTGTTAGTGGAGGTTTGGTCATGAGTTCAAATCCCCGCTCTAGTAGGGATATTACACACTCAGAATAAAGTGATTTTTCTGCATATTAATTAGTAGGCATAAGAGTCCCATTAAAAACTAACTTAGATAATTAATTTAAAATATGCACAAAACATAAGAATCTCAATGGTAGATAATGTAGATTAAGGAGTGGTAGTGATAACCAAGCTAACTAGTATTGGATTAATGATAATGATTATTCAAATTAGCTATTATTGGATTTTTGTTCATATTAGTTGGTACACACATTAATATTTTATAAGACCTTTATCCCTGAGTTTTTCGAGCTCTTTCCTAGTTATTATAGGATTTTATGAAAGTGGTGTATAATAAATAGAAGTCACCAATGCCGAGGTGAAACAAGAAATTTAGGTCTTGCATAGTAGTGCTCCTTGAATTTTCATAAATGCAAATGTATATCCAAATAGGGTTGGATACTTTACTATGATAAAAAAAAGTCATCCACCATAAATGTGCAATTATATTCCAAAATCCATTCATTAATGTAGCACAATATTATAGAATTCATTCACCTTTATGATGCCCAAAATCTCACTTAGTGCATAACAACTTCCTTTTCACAAGTGAGAATGACAATAAATGATGAAGTGAGATAGGGGCATATATAGTATTTTTTTTCCATTAGATACGTGGTTAATGTGTAGGTATATTGGTATTGGCATGGGGGTTTGCCAAGGCAGAATCATAATACCAATAGCAATACTTTTAACACTAACATGGTTCCTTTTCCATTATAAAAACTTTTGTTAATTATGTTAAACCCTTTAGGTGATGGGCCATAAGTATTCATGACTCTTTGGTGTTACTTTTTTATTGACACTTGTCATTGGAAGTCAATCTCAAATTAATGCCTTGTTCA
This sequence comes from Picea abies, assembly GCA_900067695.1. Lineage (NCBI taxonomy): Eukaryota > Viridiplantae > Streptophyta > Pinopsida > Pinales > Pinaceae > Picea > Picea abies. The sequence goes on along the minus strand of CBVK0100742540.1, from coordinate 12,167 downwards.
ATGGATTATGGAGTTGTGAAATAAACAAAACAAATGTTTACAAACCAGAGTTAGAGAAATGCAACACTTTTAAAAGGAAACCTTAATCTACTATATAGAACACTACTTATCAGTGAGAATTTTAGAAGGGAGAGTAGGAGAGGAAGAGAAAAGGAAGAGAGGGGGAAGAAAAAGAGGAAAAGGGTGGAGGGGGATGAAGGATAAGAGAAAGAGGAAAAGAAGAGGGGGAGGAGATAGAGGGAAGAAAAAGAGGGGAGGGGGGAGAAGAGGAAGAGGGAGAGGAGTGGAAGAGAAAGAGGGGTAGAAGGGAGATGAAAATGAAAAGGGGGAAGAAAAATAAGAAGAGGGAGGAGGGGGATGATGGATAAGAGAAAGATGAAAATGAAGAGGGGGGAGAATGAGAGGGATAAGAAGAGGAGGAAGAGGAGGAGGAGGGGCGGGGGAAGGAAAAAAGAGGAAAGGGGACCAGAGGCAGGGGAGAAGAGAGAAGTGGAAGAAGAAGATGGAAAGGGGAAGAGGGAGAGGAAGAGAGGAAAAGGACGGAGAGGAGGAAGAGGAAGAGGAAGAGGAATAAGAAAAGAGAGAGGAAGGGAGGAAGATGAAGGAAATATCCTTTTTTTTTTCCCTTTATATTTGTAAATCTCATTCTCCCATTCAAAATATAAATATTATCTCCATGACCAAATCTCATATCCAAAATCCAATTCATATTTTGTTTTAAATATGCAAATTAAAAAAAGGGGGCAAATGAAAAAAAAACTTACCTTCTAATGATGTCGCACAAATATCCCAACTTGCTTAGGTTGAGTGCTCCTACAAATCCCTTTCATCATCAAGAAGCACTGCCCCAAATTTTCACGTGAAAATGAAATAAAGGGGGCCCTCTTTTTTCAATTTATATTAAAAATGGTCAATTCTCGCTAGCTCAACTGGTTAAGGTGTGGGTTTCGTTTTCTAGGCGACCCGAGTTCAATAACCTTACGATGAGTTTAGTTGAGAGGAGACACCCAAAAATCCATCCATGTTAAGGGTTGGTGTGGCCTAGGTTGAGTGTGATCCTCAGGTGATTTCGACGGCTTAGATGCCCTTGGGTTGTGGGTTCTTAGCCAATGGTTGAAATTCTAGCCCCGCAAGTGACAAACACTTCTAACAAAACAAAAATTATATTAAAAATGCACAAGCGAGGCGACACACAATTTTAATTGTTGTCCTCTATTTTTTGTTTTTTTCAATCTTTGCATCGTATGTGCAATAATAATTATGAAGCAATCATTGTTACCAACTTGATGATAACCCTCTAGAGTTATTTTTTTTTAGAGGCCATATTTAACTTTGTTATTTTTACCCTCATTTCAAAAAGTGGCACTACCGGTAGCACTCTTTTTTTGGTGGCTAAAACTGTGACTTACTTGGAATCACACCCTTGATGATCGACACCATTGCACAAAATTAACCCTCAAATAAAAATCCGATGCTTTTGTTGGCACCAATTATGATTTGAAATTAAGACTTAATTGAGACTGTGGCCTTAACCATAAGAAAAAAATTAAAATCACCTCCTAAATTAGAAACCTAAAAAATTCTTTAGTAATTTTTTTTTTTAATTTACATTAAAAATGAAAAAAAAACTCTTAATCATTTTTTTTTGAAAAACGGAAAAAAACACATTCAATTTTTTTTTATTTTATGAAAAATAAGTTAAAAATAAAATAAAGTAAAGTATAAAACTTGAAAAAAATATATTTAAAAACCACATAAAACTTTAAAAAGAGCATATATATATATAACTTTAAAAACCTAAAACTTAAAAAGAAAATGATTTTTTTTTAAAACCCAAATAGTTAAATTTTAAAAACAAAATGAAAAAATGAAAAAAGATATAACAAATTAAAAATACACATATATATCTTGCAGCGCATCCTTGTGCTTGAGGTACACAGCACAACGAGAAGAGACCGACGTTTCTTCATCCATGGACGTTGGTGGGGACGTTGCTCCCCCACCCCCCTTGCTGGAACTTGAAGCTTTCAGGAAGCTTGTTGCTGGAGCCTCCAAAAGACCGTTGTCCGCAACACAGCAAAAATTTGTAAAGCAATTGGATTGCATCCCAAGCGTAGAATTGCCAATAGAAGAAACATGCAGATCGACAATCAATATCGCAGACAAAGGACTTATCGGGCAATTTACCGGGCTCTGGCCCTCTCCCAAATCCGTTGAAGCTTGGGTGCAGAGGAACTGGAGGTCGCTCATCTAAGAAGAAATCAAGAGTCACTTTGTAGGGAAAGGATATTTTGTATTCGTGTTCGAAAGCTCCGAGGAAAAAAACCTTATATTCAGAAACAACCCATATTTCATGGGGCCATAGGGTTTATATCTGAACAAATGGACCCCAGACTTCGATCCAGCCCAGGATGGGCCATCCGTTGTTGCAGTTTGGGTCCGCCTACCTCATCTCCCTTTACATTGCTGGAATAAAAAATCACTGCATGCTATCGGCAACACACTTGGAAGGTATATAGACCAAGCAGTGCGAAAAGATCAGTACTCATGTGCACTGTGGAGGTTGATCTAGAAGTAGGGTTACCAGAGGCAATCAAACTAACTGCTGCAGACTGGACACATATACATAAGTTAGATTATGAGCAGTTACCCTTCAAATGTAAGCACTGCCATGGCTACGACTATTTCGCAAGACATTACAAAAAAGAGAACGCATAAGAGAGGGAGAATGTGAAAGCAGATCAATGGATCACAGTGCAGAAAACAGGGACAACAAAACCTAGAAGCAAAGGAACAACAAAGGATAGCAATCCTGGGCCATCGGGGCAAGAGAAAAAAGATGGGATCTCCAATTCCATGTCGAAATCAGGACCTCAAAATGCAAAGTTTAGCAAGGCCATAGAAGACTCAGAAGCAAATATGGATAGCAGTGAACAATTAAAACCCTCCCCAAATGGGAAAGGCACAGAGGAACAAGGGAAAACGGCTGAAACCCTGAAAGTAGGCCCCTCTCCCTCATACACCGACATAGCCAGAAAGAAAGTATTAGATTCACCAAGTTCCTCAAAGGATGAGATCCTAGAAAGGCTAGCCAAAAGAGCAGGAAGAAAGTCTCGTAGAGAAGCAAGGGAGGAAGAAGTATAAAGACAAAAGACCCAAGGAAGTCAACCTACTATAGAAATGTCAATTGGTATAAATACAAGGGCAAGACCCCCAAAAGGAGGAGGCCCAACCACCCCCAACAGTAAGTAATGAGACTCGTCTCTTGGAACTTAAGAGGTTTGGGGAATATGTTGAAAATTGAAGCAGTCAAGGATCTAATGAAAGCGGAACCAGTAGACATTCTCATGCTCCAAGAGACAAAAATTGAAGGGGAATCCCTTCTAGAGATCAGCAAAAAGAAATGGCAGAAGAACACAAGAAAATCAATAAGTGCAAGGGGATCCTCTGGAGGAATAGAAACCTTGTGGAAGGAAGATCGGTTCAGTCTCGTCAACTCCTACAATACTCAACACTGGAGTTTCACAGAACTAAAGAGCATAGCAAGTCAACCATTGCATTATTTAACTTATATGTACCGATATTGTATTCTGAAAAGAAAGACTGTTGGAAAGATTTAAATGAGTTTCTAGAGCTGAACTCCCCAAACAATATAATCATTACTGGAGTCCTTAACCTAGTGATGAATGAAAAATAAAAGAGAGGAGGCAGGAATAGCAAGGATCAAATGATCTATGTAGTAGAGGACATGATACAACAATGGGACCTAATAGATTTTAAACCGAGAAAAGGGCTCTACACCTGGACCAATAATAGGACAGGGGAAGATCACATATCCGCAGAGAAGCAAGGGAGGAAGAAGCAGAAAGACAAAAGACCCAAGGAAGTCAACCTACTATAGAAATGTCAATCAGTAGAAACACAAGGTCAAGACCCCCAAAAGGAGGAGGCCCAACCACCCCCAACAGTAAGTAATGAGAATCGTCTCTTGGAACTGCAGAGGTTTGGGGAATTCGTCGAAAATTGAAGCGGTCAAGGATCTAATGAAAGCGGAACCAACAGACATCCTCATGCTCCAAGAGACAAAAATTGAAGGGGAAGCCCTTCTAGAGATCAACAAAAATAAATGGCATAAGAATACAGGAAAAGCAATAAGCATAAGGGGCTCCTTCGGAGGAATAAAAACCTTGTGGAAGGAAGATCAGTTCAGGCTCGTCAACTCCTACAATATTCAACACTAGAGTTTCACAAAGCTGAAGCACATAGCAAGTAAGTTAACCATCACATTATTCAACTTATATGTACTGATATTGTATTCTGAAAAGAAAGATTGTTGGAAAACATTAAATGAGTTTCTATAACTAAACTCCCCAAACAATATAATCATTGTTGGAGACCTTAACTTAGTGATGAATGAAAAAGAAAAGAGGGGAGGTAGGAACAGCAAGGATCAAATGATCTATGTAGTAGAAGACATGATACAACAATGGGACCTAATGGACAAGAAAAGGGCTTTACACCTGGACCAATAATAGGACAGGGGAGGATCACATATCTACCAGATTGGACAGGTTCTTGGTCCAAAGCACTATTTTGTCGGAAAGGAAGCTTATCTCCTCAGCCATTCTTCCCAAGCTTACCTTGGACCACAAACCCATCCTGCTATTGCTAGAGGAGGAAGAGAAATTGGGGCCAATCCCATTTAGATTCAGTCCATTGTGGAAAGGAAAGAGTGGTTTTGCAGAGACGGTCTGACTGGCATGGTCCACCTCAATCATTGGCTCTCCCAACTATGTATGGGAACAAAAATTAAAAATAACAAAAAATGCCCTCAAGGAATGGAGCAAACTCCCAGCAAGCACTCCCAATAACCAAAGAAAGGAGTTAGTGCAGCAACTGGAAAAGCTCCAGAGTGAAATGGATACAATAGATATTACTAAAATAGAATTGGAAAAGGAGCAAGCAACCCAATGTAAAACATTCCGCTCCTTCAAAAATGAAGAAGAATATTGGAGATAAAAGTCCCGCAGTCTTTGGCTAGAAGCTGGAGATAGAAATACAACCTACTTCCATCGACAATGTAGAGCTCGTCTCTCCAAGAATCACATCACAGAGATTACAACCAACGATGGGAGGCTCTGCACAGGAATAGATCAAATAAAAGTTGTTGCTATTTCACATTTCCACCAACTTTACAACAGAGAGAATGATGAAAGTGAAGAAGGCAACAAAGAATTCCTCGAGAACATTCCGGCACTGGTCACTAAAGAAGACAATACAACATTATTGAAGCCAACCAATGAAGAAGAAATCAACAAAATCATCTGGATATGTTGAAATATAATCAAACTAGATCTTATCAGAATGATAAAAGGATTCCTACAGAAAGAAAAATTGGGTGGCAGCACCAACTCAACCTTCCTGGCATGAAAGAAACAAATCCCATCTCCTTTGATAGGTTCAGGCCAATCTCTTTATGTAACACCTCTTACAAAATAATTGCAAAACTCCTAGCAAATAGAATAAAGCCTTTGCTGAGCAAACTCATCTCAGACTCACAAGGAGGCTTCGTTAAAGGGAGACACATCCTGGACAATGTAATTCAAGTCTAGGAAGCCATGCATTCTAGTAACCTTAGAAAAGAGAAAGGCATGTTGATCAAGTTAGACATGGCCAACGCCTTCGATAGAGTAAAGTTGTCCTTCCTATATCAAGTTCTCCTCTCCTTTGTATGCTGCACACTCCAGGACTCTCCCGAGAAGGCAGTGCCCTACGTGCGTGCAAGCTTATGCAATTCCTGCAGGATGGCGAAAGCACGGGGAAGAGGACGAGTCGACTGGTTAAAAGGTCTTGTGATGTCCATAGTTAGCAATCTCTTTTTGTTTCAGAACAAAGCTTTAGCCCAGTTAGATGATAGCAATGTTGTAAGTAGGTTGTTAGAATATAGACTGAACCTAATGGCCATGCATCATGGTTTCCTTCGGGCAGGACAACACTCTGATATTTTTGTTTGTTTGAACACAAGTGGCATAGAATGTCCAGTTGTCTCGGTTTCCTCTTCAGGCGAGACAACTGGCATTACAACTAGACTCTGTAACTCTACAACTCTAATATAAACAGGTTCCTCCCCTTTTTTACTGAAAAAAAAAAAAAAAAACCAAAATCAAAGGCAAAATTGCTGCATGGGGAGGTCAATGGCTAACTCGTGGAGGCAAACTAATCCTAATAAAATATGTTCTTTCATCACTACCGATCTACCAAGTGTCCTATCTCATGGCACCAAAGTCGATTTCGGGGCAAATCAACAAAATCATGAGAGACTTTTTGTGGCACGGTGGAAAAGGGAATCAGCGTAAGTTTCACCTGGTCAAATGGGAGACAACAAAGCGAACTCTGAGAGAAGGTAGCCTTCAAATTCAAGATCCAGACCTCACAAACACAACATTGGGCTGTAGGTTATTGTGGAAACTTCACAACAATCCCAATCATCATGTTAGCAAAACACTGAGGCACAAATATATACTAAATGCAAAAAATTGAAATCTGCGGGATGCCAGCAGCAACAGGAGTATGCTATTATGACAGCTCTGTATCAAAGGAATTTGGTTCTTCACGCAAAATTTGTACCGCATCCTAGGAAATGGCAAGCGGGTAAAATTGTGGGTAGATCAGATAATGGGACAATCGTCCTTAGCATCAAACGCCAGCCTGTTCGAAATCCGTGAGTTCCTAGAACACAGAGGAGAGAGAGAAGAGCATCTATGACATTTCGAAATGGGACGATAATGGGTTCTGGATAAATTGGAACTTCAGCACTGTACCAGATCATCTCCTTCAGTAGACAACAAAGCTCAAAGAGGAGCTACACGATGCATCTTCGATGCACAATCAGAAACTGATAAATGGGGTTGGGGACCTTTAGGTACATACTCCTCAGTCAAAGGCTACGAATTGCTACAACCATAGTGAGACAGCACCCTCCCTACAATATTTTGGATGGAGGTATGGGATACAATGGCGCTACCCAAAGTAAACTTCTTCTTCTAGACATTAATGTATAAAAAGATCCTGACTGGTGAAAATTTAATAAAAAGAAATATCGTTGGTCCGCACAGATGCTCATTATGCAAAGAAGCCATGGAAACCATGGATCACATGTTTGTAGACTGTCTATTTGCAAATAAAGTCTGGATCCTCACACTCCATGGTTTCACGGTTGTTGCCCCCACTAAAATTTCAGTAGTAGAACTATTCTCTACATGGAAGGATCGTCACCCTTCACTCTCAATCAATTCCTTATGGGCCAAAGTCTGGATCACCATCCAAAAATTCGTGTGCTGGAAGCTCTGGCTTACCAGAAACGAGCAAACTTTCAACAATGCAGCCTAGACCCCCAACATGGTAGCAACAAAAGAAAAAGGCCTTCTCCTAGAAACACTGAACTTTCAAAACCTCAAAGTTGACTCTTCATTGCAGCAGGAGGAAAAGAATTGGCTTGGTACCTTTGTGTTTACCTAATAGATCCATAGCATTGAAAAACCCCATCCCAATCCTAAGTGGAGGCTAAGAGACAAGGATGAAACATTCCAGAGCTGGTGGAGGAAGCAAGGAATAACTACAACCTTCTTTGATGGAGCCTCCAAGGGAAACCCTGGGATAGTGGGAGCAGGAGGACTTATATACTCTTATGATGGGAGAACAAAAGAAACCTTCAGCTAGGGACTAGCACAACAAACCAACAACCAAGAAAAAATCCTGAGTTTGATAAAAATCTACCATATAGCTAAAGAAAGAGAACACTAGGAGCTGCAAGCATTTGGCAACTCTAAAATCCTGATCAAAATGATACATTTGAAAGATCAATTTAATGACATTGGCTTAAACAAGAACTTGCAAAAGCTGAGATATATCCTACAAGAATTCACCTCCTTCAAATGTTATCATATTCTTAGAGAATCAAACAAAGAAGCAGACAAATTTGCCAACAAAGGTTGTCTCTTGGCCCAAGGAGATCTCAGCATAAATGATGAAGATCCAGTAAAAAGTTGTATCCCTTGAATAAGACAACAGCTTGATTTAGGAAAAGATAGAAGTCTCGTTCTGAAGGTTGTAAGGCTACGGCCAGTTGGAGTTCCCAATTAATAAAAATTCATACCCATTTTAGTTAAAAAAAGAAAAAAATATTAATAGTCATACCCATATTGGAGCATAAATCCTTGAGGATTTTTAGTTTTTTTACAAGATCATATGGAATCCTTGCCATAAGAACAATATCATCAACTTAAATAAGAATAATGATGACTATACCAGTGAGAAATGGATCGATACAACTTGATTCTTCTAAACAATCTTCGAATTTGTCAATTTACATGCCAAAAAGGGTTGAGGATAAGGGACAAGTTGTCGTAACTCCTATATTACAATTAATTTATTCCAACCAACTCTCAATGTTCCTAAACTTGTCAATAGAATTCTCATACAATCTTGTTGCAGTAGTCTTCAAATCAAAAAGAACTTTCAACTTTTCCAACCTATTCCAAAGGTTTTTCGTGGGAACTATGTCAAAATATATTTTTATGTCAATAAAACTACAAAGGAGATTGGTTTTATTATTGAGTCATTCATTTTCAATGATCATAAGGGTAACAAGATGGTACATAGTTGAATGATAGCTCCTAAATCCTACCTAGCCTTTAGCTCTTTTTCTATGGATTTCTAGCCATATGTTAATCTTCTTTTCTAAAATAATTCTGTAAAACTTGGCTGAAATGGGGATAATCATAATGGTCCTATAGTTAGAGGGATTATTTTTATCCCCACTTTTAAAAATAGGTACAATGAGGCTTCACGTCCATGGTCTAAGGAAGCCCTGCTTGATTGCTAAATTCAAAAGCTTGTGTATGTGAGGGATGAGGATATGCCATCTAATTTTAAAGATTTCATCTTGGTAGCCTCCAATGTCAAGCCACATAACCCCAAACTATATGTCTTCCATAGAAAAAACTTCATCCTTTGTAAGAACATTTAGAATGGTAGTGTCCATGGCATTAGGGGATACATAAATACTTTAAGGTACAAAATTATTGAAACTAAAAAAGTTATTATAAATTGTTTTAATGTTAGCCATAAAAAAATCAATATCCACCTTAAGTAAAATAATTTGATATCAACTTTAAATAGATAGATAGATAGTAATTGAAAGTAAAAAAGTTCTTACTTAGTGCATATGTGCCTTTTACATTCTAATATGAGAGAGATGTGTAATTCCTTCAATTCTTGACATGGAGTTCACACATGCCATTTAAAAAAATTTATTAATAACAAAAGTAATATTCAATGGCAAACGTGAATAAAATACTTCAATGTTCACCTTAAGTAAAAAAAAAAATTATATATAAATATGTAGTAATTAAAAGTTTAAAAAATATTATATCAACTTTATAGATAGATGATTTATGCATCCCAATATAAGGGAGATGTGTAATTCCTCTAGTTATTAATATGGAGTTGACACATGGATTTTTAAAAAATAATTAAAAAAAATCAAAATAATTTTAATAAAATAATAAATAAATAAATATGATTAATAAGATTAATAAAATAATATAAGTAATTGAAAATAAAAGAATTATTTTCTATAGCTCTATGAGGTAGATGTGTAATTCCTTTAGTGCTCAACATAGAGTTGACATATAGCATTTAAAAAAATATTTATAGCCAAAAACATATTCAATGTCGGCCATAAATAAAATGCCTAGTCTAAATTTTTTACTTTTTGACATTTTTACTTTTTGGCATCTTTACTTTTTCATTTTTCAAGGTGTTGAATCCATTTATGCATTCAAAAATGCAATTTAAACAACAGAAAAATGGTGATTTCACCGGATTGTGGTGAAAAAGTTCAAAAGGTCAAATGTTTAGACAACCCCTAAATAAAATAAGTCAATTTTCACCTTAAGTAAAATAATTTTATATAGATAGATAGATAGTAATTGAAAGTAAAAAAATTATTATTCCACGGATATGTACTTTCTACATCCCAACATGAAGGAGATGTGTTATTCCCTCAATTCTTAACATGGTGTTGACATGTGGCATTTAAAAAATATATTGATAACAAAACCATAAATAAGATATTTCAATGTCCACCTTAAGTAAAATACTTTTATATCAACTTTATAGAAAGATAGATATGTAGGTAGATAGTAATTGAAAGTAAAAGAGTTCTTGTTGGGGCAAATATGTGTTTTCTACATCCTAGTATGAAAAATATGTGTATTTCCTTTAGTGTTTAAAGTGTAGTTGACAAGGTGGCATTTAAAAATTAATTTGGACCATAAATAAAATATTTCAATATCAACTATATATATATATATAACACATCTCTCTCATACTAAGCTGTAATAAATTCCTTACTTTCAATATATATTAAAAGTAAAGAATTTATTACAGCTTAGTATGAGAGAGATGTGTTTTATATATAAGATGTGGACATTGAAATAGTTTAATTAAGAAGAAGCTTGAGTTTTTTTGTGTTATTAATACTTTTTTTTACACATCCCATCTAATCTATTATTGCATCAAAAAGGGTGTAAAAGAAAGTATTAATAACAAAAAAAAACTCAAGCTTCTTCTTAATTAAACTATTTCAATGTCCACCTTTAATTTTATATCAACTTTATAGATAGATAAATAGATAAAATGTACACAAGAATTGAAAGTAAGAAAATTATCATCATAGGTGTTTTCTACATCCCCAGTATGAGGGAGATGTGTAATTCCTTAGATGCTTAACATGGAGTTGACATATGGCATTTAAAAAAAAAAAATTCTAACAAAAAAGTTCAATGTGGGCCATATATAAAATATTTCAATATTCACCTTAAGTAAAATATTTCAATATCAACTTTATAGATAGATTGATAGATACCTATTAAAACATTTTTTGGATTAATAAAACTTGAGGAAAGGTTTGCACCTAGAGAGATTTGATCCCTCTCAACACATTATAGATCCATAGTTAAGATATATCTAAGTCAGTATTATATAAATTTATAGCTAAGCTAATAGAGAAATTACATATACTTCATATCCAAAAAATTTAAACAAAAACTAGAGCTCCTTGCATTCGAGATACAAATCTTACATATATCCTTGGATAAAAGTTCTCAATACTTCTTGTAGCTATGAAGTATAAAGAAAAATCCTAGTATCCTAATAACTTTAAAAAACATACAGCTTAACAAAATACATGATGGTTGACTGCATCATGCAATCCAACGTTTGATGGAACTGAGTCTTTCTTTCCTATCTCCATATCTTCAATTAGTTGGTGCATGATGTCATCTTCTGTTAGCTCCAAAAAGGATAAATTAATTTACATTATTTGATTTGAAGTCCCTAGCTGAGCTCCCTTACTCAAATTTAGAACCACATTTCTTAGCATGTTGCATTATGCTTCTATAGTTTCTATCCATTGTTTATGTTGTACTAGTGTGCCCATAATTGATGCAAAATGAGAAACTTCATAGTGCTCATTAGCATGTACCTTTTTAGTGACTAAAAAGATATAGGTTCCATAACATTAGATTAGTTCCTCGTGATTCTACAACACATGTCTCACTTCTTTCATCTCTTTTTAATCCATTATAACAAGACAGTGACTTGGGCTAGATAAAACAGAATACTAGAACACTAGACCTGATCTATGAGCAATAAAAATATTAAAGACCAGACATAGATCTTTTCTACCCACAAAACCACCTTTAAAATTCCCCCAGCTCAAGAGGCTTTGAGGCCTGGAATCCCTAAACCCAACAGAAGACTGAACCACCCACAAAAGCAGTCAATGGTTCCTAAGTCAAAAAGAACACCAACAAATACAATTGTTAACAACCAAAGACTGAATACAAAGTACCACAATAATGCCAAAGATATTTGAATACAATCACCACATAAGATATATGAAACAATATGCCAAAACCACACTTTATTATATCAAATCCTTGAGGTAGGGCAACACCATACAATGGATTCTATTATGGAATGGATATTCTCTTGTTCACTTACCTCTTCGAGGGGGCTTCCTCCTATTGAGTTATCACTCCAAATACAATATTTCTCTTCATATCCCATTACATTGTTTGAACCCCTTTATATAGTGCTAC
>CBVK0100742533.1:0-23759 GCA_900067695.1 Picea abies | reverse complement strand
AATACCTAAAATATTGTATATATTGTATTGTGAATGGTGAAATTAATAGAATGAAAAGTTGAAAGGTGCGGCACCAAGGAAGGCTGGTTTTCTCTCAGTTAAGGGTTTCCCGCATAAATCTCTGTGCACTGTGTGTATGAGCCATTGATTAATTTATGTTTTGCTTAAGAATCTGTTTGCATTGCTTTACTTCACAGGTTTAAAATTTACAAATATAACCCCCTGGCATGTCATGAAGTTGTGGTTACCTTACTACGGTTGACTAGGATGCCATAGCATATAAAGTTTCCTCACTTGCGTTGTATTACCATTGGGAACATATTTCTAGTTAGAAGTGTGCCCTCTTCAGAGATTACTCGTATTACTAGGTGTTTACACGGGATAGCGTAATCCATATCCTAACCATACTAAGCATTTTCCATCTTCATAAGTATCACTCGTTTCCATCCACAATAAAAAAATAGTTGCATCCCATCATATATGACTACTCAAAGGTCAAAAGGAAAGGTCAAAGTTAAAGGCCTAAATCAAATAAAGCCATGAAGGTTGAAGAGGTAAAGAGCAAAGAAAATAAAGTACAAACTACTTCACTATGGTCCCCCCCTTTCAAAGTCCTAAGAGCAAAATGCCTATCTAAAGAAAAAGGACTTACAAAAAATAATGATTGATCAAAAGAAAAGAAAGGGGAAGTGTGTGCAAACCTAAGTAGTAAGGCTCCCTCTAGAAGGCTATTGTAAAAAAAAGACTAGCTAAAATAAAGCTAAAGGCACAAAAAAGGTAAAAGATTGACCTATGCATGTCTAGGACTTTGAGAGTCATCACATGAACTTTCCCCCTTTCCCTTTCATCACTAATCTCGCTAATTGCCTATCCTCCACCTAAAAAACTTAGGAAATATGGGTTTTCCTTAGGAGTGGGCTTATTTAAAACTATTAACAATGTTTCCCTAGGTAAAACTTAGGCAAGTGTCAAAATTAAATTAAAATGTTATGTTTACTAGGAAATTGTCACTTGGAACTATGAATTAGTGATTTTCTAAGGGGCTAGACCCATCATCCTAGGTAGATATTACACATTGGAGTAACATTGGACCCTTTGGACACATGGACCACCCCCTTTCCTATTTGAGCACATGCATAAATTCATAACTTAAGTGGAAGGGCGAATTTCAATTTGACATGTGATTTATTTCATCAATGAAGCAAGATGTTAGGCCTATTTGACCAATTTGACACTCTCCTCAAGGGGGTGTACCATGAAAATCATTATCGTATTGTGATTTGACCTTTTCTAAGGAAGAAAATCATTATTTGACTGTGTCTAAGGAAGAAGATCATTATTTTATTAAGGTTTGACCTTAGCAAAGGGAAAGATCATTATTTTATTGTAAGAGCACATTTAAAATATTATTTTGCTTATGGTTCAATGATTTTACCCATGGTATTATTTTTACCCATGGTTTTTGTAAGTGGTTTCATGCCTCATCTTCATCTATAAAAGGGTAAGGCCTCTCATTTGTAAAGATATTGGAGAATAAGAAGGAAGTACTTTGCTTAGCATTGTTGGTGTAAGTTTTTTTTTTTATTGGGTGAATTTTCTCTTATGTTTTAATGATGGTTAGATTATGGTGATTTCTTGATTGAGTAAGGGTTTCAAGAATTTCGATTAGACAAGGTATGGTTCATAGCCTATTTTGTTCCTCGTTATTTTTAATTAGATTTTATGTTTCTAAAGGCTAATGTGTGGAACTTGGCATTTGCATAATTTAATTAAAATTTCTAACATTCCCTTGTGGTTTGATTTAGTGATGATCATCCCCCCCACAGGAACTCTCCAATAAATCTGTCGTAGCTTGGATCATCCTCATGCTCACCAGCTAGTGTGAGGATCTCCAACAAATCTTTCTTTAAAAGGATTTTCACCAAATCTAAGTATACACCATCGCCCAATGAATAAATAAGGCACTCTCAAAAACAAAATCCAATCAAACCCCTACAAAAAATTTCTGTCAATTTTTTTTAATTTTTTAAACTTCATTGCTAAATCTTTCAATTTTTCTTTATACATGTGTTGACTGATTATTTTATTTCACTGTATTATTTTTATCCAACACGTAGGGTTTGGAGCGATTCTTGTCCACAACCAATCTTCATCATCAAACCCTACAATATTTAATTCATATATTGCAGGTTCGATTTACACATAGAGACAAATTTGTGAGGGTTTTCAAAACCCAAAAACGAGTTTCATAATCTTTGCAGGGTCACAAAGAGCCAAATTTGAGATCTAATTGCCTTTTGAAGGGGTGCTAGATTTATTTTGTTGTAGAGACAAGATCGGCCCAACGACCTCTCAGATTGATGCATCGTCCCCTCATTTTACTGAGTAAAAACCAATCGATTCCTTGACTGTGACCATGGTGATGGTGTGTGTCATTTTCGTGGCATCTTTGGAAGGGGGCGATCCCTGAGTTTTTTTTTCTTACCATAGACAGGGTTTCAGGTTTGTTCGTTCATTGATCAATGTTCCATGTTTATAAATGTTAACCATTGATAATACTATTCTCAAATTTTGAGTAAGTAATACCGTTGCTACATTACAAATCCAAAAAAAAAATTGAGGACCGTGCTATAATTGCTATTCACTACGCTTAATATCGTTGCTATAATTTTTCTTGGTTCATGGCATGTGTGGTGAATTAATTACTGAAGAGATACATTGGTTGTCGCTTTCCTTTACAAATTAGCTAGTGGCATATCGCTCAGCACCTGTCAATGAAACGATTCTAAGGTAACCCAAACGACTAATATTCCCTTTAATGCATGCCTTACTTGCCTATTAACTCAGATTCGCCAGACTTCACTATTGAATTTCACATCCTACACATTGATACCTATCGGCCTATATAATTATCGAATTTGAGTTTTTTCAATACCTCAAACAAACGATGATTTTATGTGATAATCGTGTCCGGTTTAACTTCTTGGTGCTTCACAAGTTTGTTCATTTAGGTGAGAGGGTCCATTGATGTGTTACAATTAATGAAACGAAAACATTTCATTAGGTTAACAAATGATTACGTTGAATACGTTGAATGTGCCAACTAGGTATTAATCTTTCATTGGTTCATGATATAAAGTTTTGGTTCGATGACACTTTGACACACAGAAATCATTGTCGCGCTATTTTATTTTCGCTACCAAATATTGTGCTTTGAAAGAAGTAATATGTATTCAATCTAGTTCTTCACATGAATGAATGGTTATGATATCTTCTCAAACTGAGCACACATTCAATATAATGATTGCAGTTTTTTTATGGTCATGGGCTTATCAACAATGAATGAATACGAGCTTAATATCACATACTAATATGCTCATGGCATACATTGAAACTTGTGCTTTGCAATTTTATTGACTAATGGTAAAATGACACATAGGCATCCTTAAAAAATTGAAAAGAACTTGCAATGTTTAAATGGAAATACATGCTTAGCAACTTTGTTGATCAACAATGTATGGTTGAATGGTGACAAATGGCATATCGACACATTGAATAAATCTTCCATTTTGATATCATTGGATTAATTGTGATAAAATGAGATAAAAGGTGGTGCGTTGAATTGATATATTTTTTCCAAGTATTTGTTTTAAATTGAGCTTTGTCCGTCGAAGTCATATTTTCTGTAAATCCATGCTCTTACCTTGACGTGCATTACCATTTGATTTGAGCATCTACTCTCTTTGTGTAAATTACATGATGAATGGGTACATCGATGTGAGTGTTTAGCACTTCAAGTTAAGTGCAAGTTATGATAGATATTTTCCTGGGCAAGACCCTTAGTGATTTTTAGGCTAGAGACGTACACTGGTGTCTATAAATAACACCATGGAGTTGTCGTTAAGCATGTGAAACTGCAATTTGGGAACAATACACGCAAGGATACATGAGATTTCAAAGGGCTTGAGCTTTTGTCTCACCCTGTTGGAAGTCCTTGTAACCCTGTTGGTACCCACTCAAGTAGTATTGAATTAGACAGCACCTGAACCTGGATATTACTTCCACTTACCTTCAAGTATATTGGAAATCCCCTAGGCCACCTGAAAGCAACCATTCGACTGTCGGACTGTTACAGTGCATCGTTACCCTCTCATACTGTGGGTGTTCAAGCCTATAGGTATATTTGAGGGTTGTAGCATAAGGCACACCCTTTGACTAGAAGCCTTTTTCTTTCTTTTGGGTCTTGCCTAGAATATCTTTGTTTTACAAGCACTTGAATAATCATGGAAGAAATGACATTTAATGAATAAACCTTTGATGCATGTGAGATAGCTAAATAAACACTCAGAGACACGTCATTGATTGGCATTTGGGTTTTTGATGAATGACGATGAATGAATGATAGTTGCAAGCATTATCCAGTATTGTCTTCTCTTGTTTCATTGAATCAATCGTCTAGAGAAGTTAAAACCGAGTCAACACTAGCCCTTGTCCTCACCCTTCCTTATTTACAACAATAGGACTTAGCTTGACCATACGAGATTCCCCCCTTAGGTTAGTGACCCTAGCCTAGAAGTGTAGAGGCAAGGTTGTCGAGGTGACAGTTGGCAACTTGCCTGTAGTGTCCTTAGGTTTTCCCCTTGGAGAGGTTGGGACTTTTCCTCTAGGGAAAATCCGAGAGATAACAATATGTCTTCCCACAATCCATTTTGAAATAGGAAAAAGCATACACGTACATGTGTTATGGCTTCTCCCTTTGGCTAACTAGAGCGCTCTACATCTTTACACAAATTTGTTGGCATCTTTCTTCAAACCCGAACAATAATATTTTTCTTTCAACAATGCTTGGGTTTTACCTCTCACAAAATATCATCCAAGATTGTCACAAAGTAGTTCTCTAATGACATTTTCTCTCAAGGACCATTCTAGAATCTAGAATACACAATTGCTTGTTCTTGAACAAATAATCATCCTACAAGAAGAAATCCAAATATGCCATCCTATCTTGCAACGCATGAGTCTTGCATATTTGCACCCCTTTCCCAAAATAGGGGTCTTCTTTATACATTGCATTGATGATTTTAAAACTCAAAACTACAATAGTCATTTTACAAGCATAGAAATTTGTACTCAATGCATTCACTACCCAATTTGCCTTTCCAACTTTGTGCTTAACAAAAATTGAATAACTTTACAAAAACTATATCAATTTCAGATGTCATTGATCTAACTTGACCCGAGTATTGATAAACTTCGATGCTTGTTGATTTATGTTCAACACAAACTCTTTTGAGAACAAATAGTGTCTCCAATGCTTCAATGCTTGAGAAATGGCATAAAATTCTTAATCATAGAGAAAATACCTTTTATTCACCTCATATAACTTCTTGCTAAAACAAATTATGGGCCCGCCTTCTTAGCTTAAAACAACACCAATAGTTATTGAACTAGCATCACAATCTACCTTAAATACATTAAAGTCAAGTTACACAAGTACATGAGCTTCGGTTACCTTCTTTGTCAACAACTCAAAAAAAAATTGAGTTGCACTTGTCCAATGAAAACTCTTTCCCTTCATCCATTCCGTGATTGGTGCATGAATACCACTAAATTTCTAATAAACTTCCTATAAAAATTAATTAGCCTGTGAAATTCCTTATCTTTGTTATGTTGTGAGAAGTGGACCACTCCAATATATTTTACTTTCTCCAAGTCCATCTACAATCCATTCTTTGAAATTACAAGCCCCAAATACACTCAACTCTTCTTGAAATATTGTGCATTTCTTCACATTTCTATGCAACTACTCTTTCTCCAATGCCTCCAAATCCATCCTCAAATGCATCATATGCTCTTTTTTTGTTTTATTGAAAGACAAAATGTCATAAAGATAGACAATCACAAATTTTCTAATGAAAGTTCTCAATACCTTGTTCATTAATCTCATGAAATTTTTGGGTGCATTAGTCAATCCAAATGGCATAACCATCCATTTATACAACCCATTCATTGTTGTGAATGATGATTTCCATTCATCTTGTATAGTTCTTATTTGATGATATCTACTCTACAAGTCAATCTTTGAAAAGTATGTTGACCCACTACGGTAGTGCATCATGCAATCCATCCACGATAATGGAAATCTATCTATAATCGATGGCTATCTTGTGATTTGCCCTAGAGTCTATGCACATTCTTCGTGATCCATCTTTCTTTGGTGTGATTTATGTTGGCACTTCACAAGGACTCATACTTTTTGTGATCAACCCTTCTAACAATGACTCTTGAATTTGCATGTACATTCCCTCGTTTTGTATTGGGCTCAAATGATGTGTTGCTTGATTAGGAAAACTTACAACGAGAACTAAATCTATGCAATGAGAAATAGCTCTTTTGGATGAACACAATCAAAGCATGAAATCCACATAAAAGAGTTGCATGATAGGAGTAGAAAAATAATTGTGAGGCAGTAGAAAGATTGGGATTATAGGAGTCATAGATGTCACAAAGAGAAGACCGAGATTAGGGTAACCGCAGCCACGGCAAAGATGCATTATTATAGAAATTTTGTAGAGGGCATCGAGTCATAGTGGAAGTCAACTTTCAAGATGCTACAAGAGGCCAAATCAATCACTAGGAGGCCGAATCATGTTGAGATGTTGAGAATGGTGTAGGCTTCACTTTCAATCACGGTTGACCCTATACTATATCATTTATTATATTTAGGTTTGGTTAACGCTGACCTAGTCAACCTAGGCTCATAGCTCCTCTTGGGGAAAGTGCCCTGCCCCTTGAGTTCTGTGTAAGTACACCACTCTCATCTATAATACTCACTCTAAGTGGATTATTTTTCATCATTAATGAAGAATTGTGCCTAGGAGCATAATCAAAGCGTTGTGCTCTCTTGTGATTGGTTTATTTCTCTACCTAGCACACTTATGCTTGGTTATTTCTCTCTAGCAAAACCACACTTTGGTTTATTTTCTCTCTCTACAACTATTTTTCCCTAGTGTTGGTTTATTCTCTTCATTGCAAAATTAGGGTTTTGTTGGTTGGTTCCATTTAATCCTCTCTCTCTCTCTCTCTCTCTCTCTCTCTCTCTCTCTCTCTCTCTCCTATGAATCTCAACATGGTACCTATTACCTTTGGAACCTACACTTTAAGTGGTAAATCCCTAAAACACAAGTGCAACCCCAAGGGAACTTAGGAAGGCTACCCATTGTCACCACAATAACACTTTCTCTCACTTTAGGCTAGGTCTACTTTGGCACAAGAGGCATTTCTCTAAGATAGGATTATTAAAGCTATAAAAATGAGGCTCAAGGTGATATGAAGAATTAGCTTTAGCAAAATGGAAGTTATACCATAGAGTCTAGACTAAAGCTAAAGCTATACAAAGGAGGCTCAAGGTGATATGAAGAGTTAGCTTTAGCAAAATGGAAGTTATACCATAGTAAATAAGGTGATGGAGGACTCAGACAAGTACCTATCCAATATAGAGCAAATGGAGTCAAGAGGTCAAACTAAGACAGAAATTTTATGAATGCTTAAGACAAATAGAGCTCGTAAACAGGCCACAATTAGCCTTAAATTCTTGTTAAATAATGCAGAAATATCCTTGGAGGGCCCTAAAGGTGCCACTCTCAAACCATGCTATAATGAAGTATTAATCCAACAACATCTCTCAACAAAATGATAGATGCAAGATAATTCATTCAAAAAAAAGACATCAAAGGAGATTAAGAGGGGAAGAACCCTTGCATTAAACCCTTCCAACATTGTAAATATACCCTTCTTTATGGCCTCTCATTACAAGTCCTTTGCAAGAAATTTCTAGCATCCACTGCCAACAATTAGAAATGAATACAAGATTCACATGTGATAAGAAAGAACCTGTAAAATTTCAATTAAACTTCAAAAGCGATATATAATTAGGCTCAAGAGAGGAGTTATTCCACAAATCTATCAGAACTACAAATGGAGAGAGCTACTCTTTAAATAGAGTTCTGGATTCATCTCCTTACAAAAAAATATGATGTGTTTTCCTAGATCCACTAATCTCTTCAAGAACAAATAATAAAATAAGCTTAGAGCTATCTAGATTCTAGATCCATGCTTTTCTCTAAGGAAAACAATAGAATAATGCTAGTTCATAACCAACTAATGTTACAAGTCAAACAATTATTAAACATGAGTGGTTATGTCAGGTGTCTCCTCCAAAGTGGTTGACCATGACACCAAGCTCCAACGTCCCATCAAATAGCATGAACAAGTGTGCAAGAACCAAGCAAAACCTCCTCAAACGCCACATGTGGCCTCCATAAGTGAGACATCACATCATCAAACCTCAAGATGTGTGCAACAAACCCCTTAATTGATGGACCGACCCTTAATAAAGAGCAAAACAATGTCATAAATTCTATCCACATGCTAAAGATAGTCCACCAATGCTAGGACGCATCCTCAATTATCTCATTGACTCGGTCTCCAAGGTGTAACAACCCTTCACAAGTGTGCAAATGGCTACATCCAAGGAAAAAGGAATCAACCAACTAATTCATGGCATCAATCCACATGCAAAGGTGGTTAAATGTCCTCAATAGATGTGCCAAACTAACTCCACAAGAGGTGCGCCCTAAAAGAGTGAGTCAAGGTAATTATATGCACATATCAGTCTAGGTAATTATATGGACATACACCAACACCAAAGATGCCAAAGATAGAAAAGTGGTTAGGGAACTATCTCCAAGGCTCAACAAACATGCCAAGAATAGTAGTCCATGGAAATATGTGCAATAGCCTCATGAAAAGGAGCACTCCACTATGAGAGTGGACAAGTGAGCATGAAATAACCACCAAAGGAGTGGAACAACCTCAATAATTGTGCCAATGGTGGTTAGAAGAACAATTCCACCAAATAAAAAAGACAGTGAATATTCAATATTTAATTAAATAATATTCATGTACATCAATGTAAATACAAACAAGTAGATAACAAAAATGCACATATGTTGATTTATATTGCATGTAGGGGTGTAAATAAGGAAAATTACATAGAGACACATACACTATAAGTTCTATGATACAGAGACATAATACATAACATCGACACTTTAGATGGCCTTCAAAGTCCATAAACCATCAATCTATAATCAAATAAGTACATAATTGCATGAGTCATGGACCATGAGATATGATTCATAAAGATCATCGACATAGGATAAATCCTCAAGAATGTCCGCCATATTATCTTATGAATATGTTGCACTCTCCTCTTCGGGGATTACCCTTGAAGATGCAACCCCTGACTCCACCTCTTGTAAGCTACAAGTTAAGAGGCTACAAGTCCATCCAACTTAAGTCGCCTTTTGGGGTTTATAAGGTTTATCAATTCATCCAATCTAATAACATTGACTAGATTGAAGCTACGGTTTTGGAGAGTTTTGATTTGCATATATGATGAAAGCTAAAGAAGTTGTTACACTTAAATATATCCAAATTCTCTCCTCTTTGCATGATGTCCAATGTGTCTAATTCCACCACCAAACCTCATGGAATGGGGTTATTCCTTTAACTTTTAATGTTGGAATTTAAGTTAATGAGAGTAAAGATAATTAAAACCATTAAATTTAAGAATTAAAATTAAAGTTCTCCTTCTATGACTTTTGTTGAGATTTGGGTACCTTGGAAAGTGGTCCTCTTGTGTTTGTGAGTATCTAAACACAAAGGGGGAGACTATTACCCTTATACCTTTACTTTATGTTCTAATTTTAATAGAAATCGTGTATTACTGTATATCTGTGTTTATGGTTGCATCTTTGATACATTTCTGTTATATTATTGAATATCTGCAATATCTCTGTGCATTTCTTTATTATATCTCCGCTCTCATTTCGTGCCGAAATTAATCCGGATCATCCCCTTATGTTTGTGATTCTCTAAACACAAAGGGGGAGACTATTACCCTTATACCTTTACTTTATGTTCTAATTTCACTTTGACTTAGGAGATTTAAGTCAAAAGTGAAATATGTCACTTAAGTCATAAAGTGACAATTAATTCACTTTGTGGGTGAATTAAGAGACATAAAGCAAACTATGGAAACTTGAGTAAAGTGGGTTTCTAAGTGAGATTTTTGAGATTAGATCTCACCCATTGATTAGACTTGGTTAAATTGAATCTAGGCCATTGGTCTTTTAGGTTTGGCCAAAGGGAGGCTAAAGAAGGCAAAAGGGTAAGGGTGAGGCTCATTCTCACTTGAGAGAGTTGAGTGAAAAGAGGAAGAAAACATGGGCGCATTCTTGAGGAGAAGGGCACATGAGGTCAAGGTTTGGAGAAGAGCAAAGGGTGAGGGCGCACCATGGAGGCTTAAGCTTGAGAGTTTAAGGTTGGAGGCCATTGCTTGTGTAGAGGGCGCACTAGTAGAGGAGGCACACACATAGCTTGAGGAAGGTGCTTGAGTGAGAGGGCGCACTTCAAGCTTGAGGTAGGGGCACATTTGGAGCAAAGGCGCACTTCATTAATGGAGGGGCACACATGTGGAAGAGTGCTCCAATTGTTTTGGTGAGAGCGCACTTGTGATAAGTGCAATCCAAAACAAAGGAAGGGGCACTCACATCTTTCCAAGAGCCAAGAACTCTAGGAGGGTGCAAGCAGCAGCTAGCAGGCACATATTCCAAGAGAGGGGCACAAGTCATCATTAGCAAGCACAAGTCTATCTCTCTTACTGGTTTTCCCCGTGGGGGTTTTTCCAAGGTCATGTTGACCAAAAACTACGTGTACATTTGTCAAGTTTGAT
The DNA here is from genome assembly GCA_900067695.1 of Picea abies. NCBI lineage: Eukaryota > Viridiplantae > Streptophyta > Pinopsida > Pinales > Pinaceae > Picea > Picea abies. Next base: position 12,961 of record CBVK0100742533.1, on the reverse strand, counting down.
TAGTATTTTCAGTGGTAGGTTGTTAAAGATCCTAAAGGAGTATTGTATGTTTTAAGGTTTATGCATGTGCTAACATCAGTTACGAAAACACTAGCAAGGGCACCTTAAAAGAGCATCCAATCATCAGTTTAAAGGCAGATTTGAGGGGGAGTTTGATCAGATCTGTTTGCTGTCCTAAAACAGCAGCAAGGACAGATTTGGAACCTTGAACTTAGAGCCCAACAAGAGGTTAAAAGACAGACCCTGTTGGCCAGCCTTTAGTTCCTCAAAATTCTTCGATTCATCCCCTTTAGTGTTAATCTATGTGTAGATAACTCAACATAGTGTAACAATTCCTCGAATGCAGAGCATCGATTTAGAGATTAGCCAGAGCCTATATCTCTCCCATAATATCAAGTTTAGTTGAAAGAGCCCCAATGCTTTTACACAAAAATCCATAGACTAAAACATTATTGGCAAACGTATTTGACAAGAAGGTATCATGCACTCTATCACCATGTGTTTTTTGGCTTACCATAGTTCTGTTTTCACACTGCCCATTAAAATGCAGAAATCCAAATTTAACGAAAGCTAATATAGTAAAGAGCCAGTTTCCACACATATATAGGCCATGGCACTTTAGGCAAATGTATTCAACAAAAAGGAACCTTGCTATCTATCAACAATGAACATGTATAGTTTGGCTTACCATAGTTCTCTGTTTACAATTCCCATCCAAATGCAGAAATCCAACTAGTCAAATGAAATCTGATATGGTGCCCGGTTGCTCTCATTGAATGAGGACATGAAATTGAAATGTCTACATAGGTGGAGAACAAGGTATTCAAAAACAAGTAAATAGAAAAGTCACCTCTAGCTCCCCCCACGAAACATATTAATACAATCAAAGATAGAATGGAATACAAGCAGACCGGAACAGTTACCCCAATTAAGCATATTGAAAGGACGAGTAAGCCTTAAAATTTAAAAGGAATTTGCAATGCAAGTAAAAAATAAAATGAAGAGAACATGAAAAGGAGGCCAAGCCACCTCTTCAAGAACTTAGCATTGTGGTTTTTGTCATTGATTTGGAAGAGATGGGTTGATTTTGAGGCAGTGGAAATTTTATGGTTATGGATGGCAAAACAAAATGACATTGACAAGGTCCAACATATCAGATCTATAACCAATAAAAGTGCAGATTTCTCCTTGCATCTTCATCTCTTCTTCTCAAGTTCATTTTGAGAAGGTATCAAACTGTATTCTCACTTTCCTTTTGTCAAGCCACCGACAAGATCTATTCATATTGTCTAAAACTAAACAAAATGCAGCAAAACAGACTTGGTATTCTGGTACAGTGTTAACAGAAATGGGAAAGGGGAAACTGAAGAAGAAATGGGAATGGAACAAGAAACTGAGCTAGAGGATTGACGGGAGATAAGAGACATGAGTCCCCCATTAAATCCACATATATTATGCATATAAAATTGATTGATAATGTACTAATGCAGTGTCAAGACAAGAACAGGAACGACAACAGAACAAGAAACAGGTCTCCTGTTCTGGTTTCTGGTAACATAGATTTGGTAAAGCTGCGGTATTCTCACTCTCTTGGCATGGGACAGCCTCGAATACCCAGGGCAATAATGAGATACCTATCCCTGTGCAAGAATATGTGTGCAACTACCAAGGGAACTTTGGACCAATGTACAAGGTAGCACCAACAGCGCATTGACTCACTGATGAGGTCGATGGAGATCCACCAGGGTTCCATTCTCACTGTGCTCTACCCTACCTAAACGGCATGAGTTTCAAAGAGATGATGCCAGGTACAAATCCCCAGATATTTTGGCAGAACAGCTACCTCTCAGACCCGGCACCTAAACCGAAGGCAGTCCGCTCCATGCAATGCAGTGCCTCGTAGCAAGTTTCTCAAAGCACTTCCAACTAAAAAACAAATGCACAAGATAACTAATTCAATTACACTGCGCCAAATTCTTCCAGTGGATAATAATAGATATCTTGGATCGCAGATGGCATTGTTAAAATTAATCCTAATGATACTAATGTAGTGTCAAGACAAGAACAGCAACGACAACGTAACAAGAAACAGGTCTCCTGTTCGGGTTTCTGGTAATATAGATTTGATAAAGCTGCGGTATTCTCACTCTCTTGGCATAGGACAGCCTCCAATACACAGGGCAATAATCAGATACCTCTCCATGTGCGAGAATATGTGTGCAATTAGGAAGGGAACTTTGCACCAATGTACAAGATAGCACCAACGGCGCATTGACTCACTCATGAGGTCGATGGATTTCCACCAGGGTTCCATTCTCACAGTGGTCTACCCCACCCAAATGGCACGAGTTTCAAAGAGATGATGCCAGGTGCAAATCCCCAGATATTTTGGCAGAACAGCTAGCCCTCAGACCCGACATCTAAACCGAAGGCAGTCCACTCCATGCGATGCAGCGCCTCATAGCACGTTTCTCAAAGCACTTCCAACTAAAAAACAAATGCACAAGATAACTAATTCAATTACACTGCGCCAACTTCTCCCAGTGGACAATAACAGATATCGTAGATCGCATATCGCATTGTTAAAATTAATCCTAATATGGCCCAATATAACGATGTTGTCTCGATGGAGGAACAACAAGAAGCAAGAAACGAATGCAAACCCTAACCCTAACCCTTCTGTGACAGTATATGCCTCCACCCTAAAAAAACGAATCGAGTTTGGGTATAAATGCCGCCGGCTGATATACGCCGACCATAAGTCAAGAGTTCAATTCCTGCGTGTAGCCCGAGCACACATTTTTTTCTATACATTTTAGGGAATTGAAGATACCAAGAAGAGGCAAATGGTGGAGAGAACATCACATTTGATCAAGCTGCTTATTTACTTCTTCGACCTCTTCAAAATCAGTGAGCAGCTGACGCACAATGGCTCCATATGTGAGAGTGAAGAGCTCCGCATTCTGATCCACCACTCTATACATCAGTTTCTGGGATGAATCGAACCCAATTCTAACAAAATTTGACAAAAAAGGAGTAGGATTTGGATTGCTTACCACGCGTTCAACATTTGCGAAGACTGCGTCGCCTGATCTGGGGGCGAGGGGAGCCATGATAACTGTTTTATTCTTCTTAATCCTTATTGCTGTTTGAACTTTAGCTCTTCTCCAGCGTGAGTAGTATGTCGTATAGATGAAACGAAACTGTTGCACGCTTGCGGCGGCTTATATAAGATAGAAGTTTGGGTGCAAATATTCAAACGGAGACCATAGAGGAACTTTTTCTCTTTTAAGGTGTTCAAAAGTTACGCGAAAAGTGGAAGGATACCAATAAAGTTTAGGTGCTCACAACGTTACTGTTGAGATGCACATGTACAACCTTGTATGTGGCTTCCGTCTCATGTTTTAGCAGTGATGATAAATCGTCCCTTATGCCAGCGAGGCCTACCACGTGGCACATATTGTTGTCGTAGGCAAGATTGTAGAGAGAGTTGGAAAACTAGTCGATTGCTTAGAGAACATAGGTGAGGGATTCATTAGGAGTGGTGGATATCGTTTCCAATACAATTCATTAACGTGTGCGATATACGGTGAGGGACGATCACTTCACTTGGTACATGATGGAGGGTCACTTCTCTTGAAATTTGAATTGTTCATTTCTCCATTTTTTTTCATTTTTGCTCACCATTTTATCTACAGAGTAAGTTAAACGATCTACCTTTTGGGTTTGTCGATTATCGTATATGTCACATTTTTGGAAAGCTCATCTCTGAACCCTTGTCGTTGTCATCTTCGAACTTCGTTAACAAGTTTGCTCATGTTTGTCGCAGTGTCGTCCTTCCTCTGTTCGTTGTAGGGAGTTTGGTGACACAATTCAATGCACCACCATCCATGCCTCTACGTTCTACCCCATTTGAAATCTCTCACGCACCTATGCTATGGACTCTCTTGTTTCCTATCCCCCTATGTTGTTGCAGATTCGACTCATTGTTCTTCTGTCCTATATCATAGGAAGGAGTCAGAGGTCCCATGTATCACTCGAGTTCAATTTTGCAATCTCATGTAGGTCTTGTGTATCGCTCAGGTTCGATTCTGCAAACACTAATTGTTTGAATCTTCTTGCAATGATTTACACAATCGAGCTATTTCTAATCTGTTTTGAACCAGCATAATGAATTATTGCACTAGTGTAATGAATTGTGTAATGGACTCTTTGTATTATAAATGTTTGTTGTAAAAAATTAATATCGATTATGCATACCTCCTTAACCCTAGATTATTAAATAACTAATTTATGTTAATACTGCCACTCAACCCAACCCATTTTCAATACTCGAATTTCTCCAATTCTGGCATTTATGTTGCCTAGTGATGCTCATTTTCATTTATCATTGCGGCATCATTTGTAGTTCACATCCAAAACACATAATTTGCTCTATTGGCGCTCCAAGGGGTGGCATTACTTCTTAATTTTTAGCGTGAGTTGAGCATAGCTACAAATTGTTCCTCGGATGGGAAGTTGGAGCACAAGGGATGAACCATTCCATTAGGGTTTCCTCTATTGTCCATTGATGATATTGTCTGAGAAAATATTGCTAGAGATAAGATGGCGTCATCCTTCCTACACAAGGTCACATAAATCCCTTCATGCAGCTGGCCAAAATTCTCATGTCTAGAAATGTTTTAGTGACCTTCATTAACACAGATTTCAGCCACCAATGCTTGAATCTCGAGTCCACGGACCCAATTGGCCAAGCAAACCATGAACAAGAGGTGTTGCAAAAAACTTCATCTCGGGACACAATTTGTAGGAACCTTGCTCACATCGCCAACACAGTATTCCAAGCTTCAAAGCTACGTCGTCACCAGAAACCAGATGTTTCACTTCAGTGTCAACCTCCTCGATTATTCCAGCACTCTCATGACCAATCAACATCAACTCTTTTACAATAAAGTCTGCACACCGTAATGTATGCAACCAAAACCAAGAATGATATTTTTTAAATTAAAATGCTTCCTCAATTAATAAGATCAAAATGTACATAGAAGGGCATTTTATGAAAAAATTGTGGGTCGCTAAAGCATTCTCCACGAGCTAAGTGTCCTATAACTTAAACATAAAATTACACTAGGTCAAAAAACAAAAACTAACACAAGAGATTATAATCTAATCCACACAATCATAGATGCTTAAACAAACTCTGCATCTTCAGTTGACACACATAAGGAAATTAACGGTAAGCAAAGTGAATGTCATGTTGTAGCAGGAACAGGGACGACATGGTCATTGAGTTTCTTTGAAAGTGGCCTTCAACCATCATTATCCAGCTCCAGTAACAGGCATGCCATGGTCATTGAGTTTCTTTGAAAGTGGCCTTCAACCATAATTAACAAGCTTCTGTTATCATGAGAAGTATGCATACACTAAGCTTACATAGGTTTCTTTTCAAAAAGTTTTCACTGTGAATCAAAGAGAACAATTTTGTCCATGTATGTATAGTGTAGTTTGTGACCACAACTACGACTAATGTCCATATAGAATATGAACAAAACATTTAATACAACTATGCCATGGATTGTTTTGTAATATCATGTCTTTGGAGATGTGACTTGAAATTGACAACACAAAAAACTTGTTTCATTTGAAATGTCTATAACAAAAATAAAGTTCTTAAAGCATTTTCATACACAAGTTAATATTGATAATCTTATTAGCTATGCCCTACTTGAAAATTCATGTAAAAGGTGTAGAGAAATCTCAACTCCCAAATTTTATTTACTGTAAATAATGTCCATTTACAAGTGAATAATGCCATTAAGCAAACTTTTTCTTGGTTTTGTTTTATTGCTCGAAAAAAATATCGTGTTTATAAATTTGAATTCAGTCTATTGAGAATAATCCATTGAATGCTTTTGGTGCCAGTGTCGTGATGCATTGAATATGGACATTGGCCTATACCCATTTAAACTTGGGTCTGATATGAACCTCTAAGTTGAGAAGCTCAAGAATGCATATCTGAGTCCCAATTTTTTATACATCAACTATTTGTATGAACTTGGTATATGCATCAAACAACTTCACAACCTCTAATTGCATATCAGAACCCAATTTATATGGGTTTGGGCTATTCTATGTTAACTTACATATGACTTCTCTAATTGCAAATAATACCAACATACAAGGAAAGTTGTTGATTGTGGATGAGTCCATGACATCTGTAGTTATATGCTACATTACAAAGTAAATAAGCAGATGTTTCATGTGCACAAATCAGATAACATTCTGAAACCTAAAATTCAAAACACTATCATACCTAGTGTAAAAAGTACTCACCTCTGGGACATGAGCAGTATATTGTCGAGGATTGACCTGTCAAATTCCAAGCCAACAATTCTGTCAAAATAAAACAAGTTAACAAGTCTACCATGTCCGCTAAAGGAATGAGTAAATGTTGGGCATAACATTTAAGACGAATGACCAGCTTAAAACAACATAGGAATATCAAGATAGCTCACAACCACCATAGACTGCGACAACCACTGGCAACAAATATTTGATGTAATAAGGGAATCTAATAGCAAAGATCCTATATCTTAGAGGAACAGTTATGAAAGAACTCTAAATGCTCTTATGCATAACATAAATATTTAGTTTCATGTTCGGTTCGTGGTAAACTATTCATCAACAGTGTCAACATGGTATGTTGGGTCTAGCAATTGCACTCATTGCAAGCTATATTACTACAACAATGTATCTCTATGTTGGGATTTCATTTCATTAATACTCCCCTCCCTTTTTATTGAATTGAATTGAACTAATGACTACTATGGACTCATTTAAACCAAGGTTTGATATGCACACAAGCTAATACAAATTTCAATGGGGGTATCTATTCCACCAAAGTAGCTCAAGATTTACACAACATGACCATATAATGGCATGTGGAGCAGCTTGGAACCATGTAATTTACATGGTTCCAACCTGCCCAACCTGTCACTTCGAATTTCCAGGTAGGATTTTTGAGACGTGGATAATTTTCACCCTCAGGGAATAATTAGCCAACCTTGACTACCATAACAGTGCTACCTTCCATAAACATCTGACTACTTAACAATAAATGTTCTACAAACTGTAGCAAAATGTTTTACTATGACATGAATTGATCATAAACAACAATAATACCTTTAGCAGAGTTAAGGTGCCATCGGCCATACGACCTTTGTTGGGCAATCCCAATCGAATCCCATTGCTTTGTGCTACGACATTAGCATTCCCATCCCCACTTCCATCTGTCAATGCCTTGATCAATTCAAATTTTATGCACATACAACCATGAAACATTTGTTGTCAAGGAATGTATAAGCCCTAGATTTACTGTCACACGACCCTCAAACTTACACTCACGAAGCCAACAGTTGGATTTCACAACAAATGTTATATTGAAGTTTATGGGAATCGAAGACCATAATGTTTAAATACAATCTACTATTGTTGTTCATGTTAATGCAATGCAATGCAATGTAAGTACATTTGCTAAGTGTCAAATTGTTTGGAAGAGTTGTACAACAGTGGCATTGCACATAAAGTTTTATGAAAGTGCGTTTAACTCGGTTGTTAAATGTTTACAGTACTTCCAAATTGAAATTGTTTTTGTATGAAGATAATTGGGCAACTCCAAATGCCATCTCTTGCAATTTTTTTAAGAATGTAATAAGAAATCACTCATTAGCTCACTCTATGTATTCATATATGGACATGAGTGACCAATGAGTGTTGATCTATCTTCCAGCAAGAGGAAGAAACCTTCAAAGCAATGCATCCACTATTAGCTTCGATGCATCATTTCTAGAACAATTTTATCCTCTCTCTCTTCAGTTGATCATCTGAAACAAGGGATTAAAGAACTTAAAACTAAAACCAATGAAATATATTATATAACCATGTTGTTGTAAGCTATGAGGCCAAGACCATACAAACTAAAATGTGACTAAACATCGTGAGATACCGGGTAAAATTGGTTGAGATTCTATTTCTAGTTACATCAAGAGTTTCTAGTTTCTGCTCTTTATTAGAATTATTCTTATTGATTTTTTCCACTGGAAAATTATAGGTCATGTGTGATTGGCCTCTAAATAATTGTTTGGTGCCTTTGATATGGCACTATACAAAAAGTTGAATTTGCATTGTTTGTCTGGGTTTTCTCACCAGCTTTGCATGTGACCGATGACACCTAAGCACTACATTGGATTAGTGAATTCATTGACATTTTTGACAGTCAACAATTCACACACCACTTGGAATGAATTAATCTCTCAATGTTTGATTAGAGCTAGGTATGATCAATTGGTAACTTCACAATACAACATACATTCTCTAAAAGAATTCATAGTTAGCAATTCTAAGACAACCAATCACACATTATTGAAATAGTATCATAAGCCTTGCTTGAATTTTGGAATCATAGCTCTCGAGACCTGCTCTTATGTACCAAGGATGGTTGTATCTCTATGCTTTCATGGATTACAAATTATAGAACTTTTGACTATGGTAAAATTTAGAGCCAAAATTCGAATTTCTTATAGGCTAGTTGTGTTTTTATTTGGAAATGAAGTCTTTGGATCCATTGGGCCAATAGGGAGAACATGAAGTGTTTTTATTTGGATATGAAGTCTTTGGATCCATTGGGCCAATAGGGAGAACATGAAATGTTTTTAGTTGTCGTAGACAAACTCTTCTTATACAATTTGTTTCTACAGTGCAACCTAATTTGGATTGTGGGTGGATATTTTGAAGTCTAATGTGGTTAGGAGAATATGCTTTTGTATGCAAAGTGTGTTGATGAAAATCAATTGAACACTTCAGGATTTTATTGTTTCTAATTGTATTAGAAAGATTAAAATGCAAATATTGTGAATGGATGAAAATTTTTCTTCATGTGTTTGTACATTGCTTGTAGGCATTGATACAAAATGAGTAATCAAGGCAAAAAATGGAAAACTATCATGGGCCTTGAGGTGCAAGACATAAAGACAAGATCACATTTTCTGGTAAAGATTTAGTTTGGTCTGAAGTGTATCCAATGAACATGAGCATTGATCGAGTTGTAGAAATCCATTCAAAAAGAATTCCTAACTTTATTAGAAGGGAGGAAATAAATCCAGAAGCCCTGTGTACTTTCATCTACTTACAAAACAAACCCCCAAAATCAAGGGCTCGTGTTGCCTTACGATATGAGTTGTAAGTAGCTTAGAAATGCAATGTTTACATGTTGGCAATACAAGTGTTTTAATATTTGTTGTATGTATTGATGTTTCAAACATTGTTATGCAGTTATGTTTTCTCATATGGCCCACAGGACAAAAGAGGAAAGTATACAAAGAAACGAAGGACATCGTTTGTGAAGAAGAGGGGTTGCCAGTGCCACTTCATTGTAAAGGTTATGGTTCAAAACCCCAACATAACAATTTTGACATATAATGTGTATGACCATGAAGATGGGGAAGGATGGCCTTGTCATAGCCAACATGATACTTTGGGTGAGGCTAGGTCCATGCATAAGCCAAGGCTTTCAAGAGACGTGATTTCTTATGTAGAAAGTTGTTATTTTTTGGAAGTGTTAGTTGATTCAGTTTGTAAAATGCACATTGAGAAACATGTTGATATGGATGCCACAATTCGAGAAATAGATTTTTTCTTGTGCAAGAAAGATGTTGTAAACGTCTACAATTATTTGATGAATGGAAACTACCAATTGCACAAAAAAAATAAAATGATTGTGAACCTTTGGTATCAAAAACACCAAGATGATTTTTTCTTTTACCAAAATCCCAATGGTGGAGAAGTCCCTTTCATAGCTTGAATTCAAACACAATGGATGTTGGAGACCATGGTCAAGTTATCTCACAATAGCTTGATAGCCATGAATTCAACATTCAATACAAATAAATACGGGGTAATTATGTTTCCAATGATTGAATTAGTATGATCATTTAATTTGTAGTGATTAAAGATTATTGATGACTTAAAGTTGACTACATATGTTCTTTGAATATGACAATATCAATTGTACACACTTGTGACTTTTGATGAACAACAAAGCGGGGTGCCAATTGCATGGGTGGTGGCATAACGAAATACATCACATGATATTGCATTGTGGTTGGAGCAACTCATGCATAAGTGTTACCAATTTTGTTTTGATTGGAAAGCCAATGCCTTCATGGTTGATGATGCTTTGGATGAAATCATTGCTTTAAGGTAACTTCAATCATGTTATTCGAATTTAAGTTGTATTTATGCTAAGAATTTCACATTAAAGATTAATTGAATTTGGCAGGAGGATCACAAGGTGTGAAGTGATCATATGTATTTGGCATGTACGACGGACATGGCTAAAAAATGTGAATCGGTTCGCTAGTAGTCCATAAAAATCAAATGATATGTTCAATGAGTTAGGTTTTATCATGAAAAATTGTTCCAATGACAAAATGACCAATGCAATCGATGGATTTTTCAACAAATTCTCAAATGAAGAGAAGTTCTTAAACTATTTCTACAAGAATTGGGTTGTCGGTGATAAGATCTGTAAGTGCACATACTTTTGTTTGTATTTCTATTTTTGTGTTTCACACAGATGATGTCTTCACTAACTCTATTTTTATATGTAGGGATATGGATAAAAGGCTGTAGAGATTTTCCTCATGCGAACAAGGAGACAAATAATGTTAGCGAATCATACCATTGTTGCCTGAAGACAAAATTTCTATCAAATTGAAAAAAAAAGTGTGCTCATAGGATGGATTGCTTGTTGTATATCCTCCTGATAAATGTTGAACCCTATTACTGATGTTGGGATAGGATTTTGGGAACTGCACAGGAGCAAACAACGCACACAAAAGAAAGAAAGACAGTTGGCTCACTTTCAGGGATTAGCGCGTGCAAAAGAAGGAAGACCATTGGAAGTCGTTAGACATTTTGGATCCATTGATATAGGCTAAGCCCTATTGTAATTGTATAAATATGTAAGGGTTTTGGGATAGATAATATGTAATGCATGAAGAGCGAAGTAGGCAAGTAAGTAGCGAAGAGCGACAAAGAGATAGGAGAACGACAAGGGCATTTTCTATGAGACATAATGTATGAGCGCAATGCGCATATTTTGTAATGGATGTTTTGAATAATATAATGAGAAGTCGGGCGTTGTGGACGTAACCCATCCTAGGTGAACTATGTTAAATCATGGTGTTTATGTGTTATGATGTGATTGTTCTATTTATTGTGCATATGCTATATATTATGTTGCTATGAATATGTTACATGTTATTATGTTTTTGCACACATGATATAAGGTATAATGAACAAATGATAAGTAGAATGGTTACAAGGACTGCCTCCCATCCCTTCATCACTACAAAAACATGGTTCATGCAGTTCTCATAGATGCCTCGGGTGAGACTTCACCTGCTTGCGGGTGATGTCAAAAGTGTCAGTATCTGAGGGTTTTGTTGGTGAACTATCCACCAGAAAATACAAAACAATGCAGGATCCAGACAAGAATTGAATGTGAACAAAATCGGATTGGACCGAGAATTTTGGCGCAAATAGGAATGAACATCTGGCAACAACCTATAAAAGCATACGAGGGGCGACGAGAAAGGGTCATATATGTTTGGACATTCAGAGAGAACGAAGAGCTAGAAGAGAGCTTACAAAGGAGAGAGTCGAGTGAGTTACATCGTAGAAAACCATGGCGGCACCAAAGACATGAGCATCCACATCATAGATGAAAAAAATGTGCACTAAGTAGGCATCGGTACCAGTACAAGAAGAAACCCTTAGAGTAGAGGCATCATATATAGTAAATTTTCCAATGGCATATGTGCCACCCAGGAAGCCAACAACAAAGCAATTTAGACTGCCCAAGGAGCCACGATATGACCTCGTTACACCGGTGATTCCACCTGGGGTCACTATTGAGGGAGACATGTTAGGCACAGTAGGAAGTCTGTAGTTTTTAGACCATTATCTTGCAGATGTGAAGAAATTTCTAGAGTTAATATCGCAAAATTATCTATGCATAGGACTAAGCCCATACTCACTCGTACTCATAGTCGAACTGCAAGAGTGCGCAACAGGACTACAACGAACAAACATATTGAACATGTTGGAGATCCCACACTTTGGAAGAAGTGCAAAAATCAACATATGCGTCAAGTTATTGTTGAGTTGTGTCCATGAACGGTTTCTCTGGTTGGACAAGCCAATGTCAATCGACACCCAACTTATCACGCAGATTACAGGATTTTCGTCAGCAGGGGAAGACCCACTACCTTTGTTCATGGACAAGACTCAAGAGAAAGCATTAGCAAAAAGGACGAAGGACAAATATGACACGCACAAAGGAGCACGCAGATTAGACGTCACAAGCTTTAATGATGATACCAACAGATTTGCGACATAAGTGTTGGCTTGCAAGTTACTCAAGAAATGTCGTAGAGACCATGTACCAACAAGAGTAATAGCAGCAGCAAAAAAATGCATAGCATGAGTACAGATGAATTGAGCGACATTTTTGGTGAATCAATTTTTAACTAACGGGAGGGAAGCACGGGATAAAGGTATCGAGTTTCACTATGGTTGGTTATCGATTTTGATTGCATTAGTTACTTGGAGGGAGCCGAAAGAAACTCAGTTCCTAAAAGGTAAGAAGGAACCATGCCTGGCAGCAAGTTATGTTTCGTTGTGGCATACCGCACACAAGAATAGAAAAATGGACAACGATATCACGTTCTACATTTATAAGGAGACAATACGACAATGTATCGAGGAAACACCACACACACCACCTCAGATAATTGAAGCATACAAAGAATTCATGCGATTCAAAGCAGGGCCACACCACATGTACATCCTGTTATCGCACGGTTTGTAGGAAAGATTAGAAAAGCTTGAGTCAAGGGCA
>CBVK0100742528.1:0-16020 GCA_900067695.1 Picea abies | reverse complement strand
AAAACATATCTCTATAAATTAAATAAGTTTCATATTAATACTTAGAAGGTCTCTCCCAAGACAGGTAAAATCTCCCTAATTTAAGTGTCGGTTACTAGTACGGTATGACGGAGGCGAATGGTTACCAAGTGTAAGTGGAAGACAGGCACTGCCAATTTAGAGACAACCCCATTTTCCATGCATTTTGTGAGTGTTTAACCTCCTACGCACCTTTTTCCACTTATACAATTACTAGTTTAAAGACAACTGCATGTGCCACACATTTTGTGAGCCCTTTCGCCTCCTATGCACATTTTCCCACCTCCTAAGCTTGAATAATTACCACGCTATAACCGCATTTGCCAATTTACAGTTTTTTCACTTTGCACACAATCACTTGCACACGAAAATAACTATTACTGTTTACACGGGGAAGGGCACTGGAAATTTCTCAATGGGAAGAATTAATTTCTCGCCAAAGCAACTGATATGTAAGAATAAACCTCTGTGAATACATACATTTGTGATTTCTTAACATTTGCAAGGGTAATTTTGACTATTTTCTGTGTTGTGGATGCTTATTATGTAATGTAATGACCAATTACATAAACGACAAATATTAATTTGTAGGTCTAAAGAGAACTGAAACAGCTATAGACTAAAGTGCCTTAACTATCTCCGGCTTGATCTCAAGCGCTGGAAGATCAGTCCTAAAGAGGAGCATCTGATTATGAAGGTCCATGAACTTTCGGGGAACAAGTATGTACTTATATGCAATATGCATAAGATGTATATTATATGCAATATGTGGAAGATTATGTGTGATTTACGAATATGCAATAAAGATGAATATTATATGACGCGAGTTAGATGCATATTATATGCCACGAGTTAGATGCATATTATAAAGAAAATTGTTGCCGCGAGTTATATGAATATTATATGAGATATATGCAATAAAGATTATATGCAGTATTTTGCAATGGACTCGGGTCGATATTAGTATTTTACGTTAATCCTGTGTTTTAGGTTTGGGTCGATATTTTACATTAATCTTGTGTTTTAGGGTTGGGTTCGATTTTACATTAATCCTGTGTTTTAGGGTTGGGGTCGATATTAATCTTGTGTTCCAGCAATCGGATATACATAAAATTTATAAATTAATTATATAAATTATATCGTGGTTAGCTCTCAAGTGTAAAAACATAAAACATTTAACCTAGCGTGAAAGGGCAAGGATAGTTTGATTTGAAGACAGTGAACAACGAATAGCTATCGGCATTCACCAGCAGTGGATGAGGTGGTTTACCAGCCGTAAGCCTTTCGGCGTTCACCAACCGCGAGTTAGCGGCTGTGCTACGGTAATAAACAATTAAACAAAATTTTTAACCATACATTTAAAACAAAAATTTTAACCATACATTTTAAACACATACATTTTAAAACAAAAATTTTAACCATACATTTTAAACACATACATTTAAAACAAAAATTTTAACCATATAGGATACTTACCTATCCCCGGCGCTAAGGACCTCTCCACGACCCCTACGACCTCTGCAACCTCTCCACGACCTCTCCACGACCCCTATGACCTTGTGACCTCTCGACATCCTCCGCCTCATGTCCATGTGCTCGGCGACCTCATGACAACGATTACACAGAGCTCTCACAAATTTACGCTCGTGACCACGAATACACATCTCTCGCAGAGGCGATTACGCCAAATTTATTTTGTATACATTGCAAATTCGATGTGTGGCTAATATATAAACCATCTTTCAGCTGAAAGATAGTTCGACCGAACTATTTTTTGGTCGAACAATGTTTCGGCCAAACTAACTTTCGACGAAAAGTGTATTGCCGAAAAGAAAATATCTAGCCGACCAAATTTCTACACGTAAATCGAGGGGGAATTTATTGCACTGTTCGATTTGACATTTATTTTTTCAGCCGAAAATAGTATCTTTCAGCTGAAAAATATTTTTAGTTCGGCCGAAAAAAGGTTTTTCGAAATTTTGGAGACCTGATTGTCATGAAAGTGTAACCCACCTTCGTGATTCCACCCCCCTTCTAATTATTAGGAAAAACTATCAAGACAAAATATGGGATCTATGTCAACAATGGATTTTTAGGTCAATGATAATAATCTATTGTTATTTCCCACACCAATGTTTAAATCTCTCTATTGACATGCTTGTGTTTGTGTGCACTTTTTCTTACAAAAATGGGTAGGGCTAGGTGCAAGTCCCAGGAAAATTTGCCAAATAGATTACCCCAACTCATGGCGGACTCCTAGGAAAAGGGTGGTTTCCATAGCATGGTATGGAGTTTCTATATTCCTTCAAAGATAAAAAATAATGTAGTTGTTGGTTGCTTGTGTTGATTAAAAGCATTTAGTGAGAAACATTAGTGGTTAGTCATGACTTTTGGTATTGCTAATGTTTCAACTAAATTGAATAAGAATCATCAAAGGCATATTTCACCCACATTTGGGTGATATATAGTGTTACATTTCGATGACATATTGGTCTATAGAAATAGTTGGGAAGATAATATGTAATATGCTAATATTTCTCTTGACCTTATTCACCGACGTAAATTTCACGAAACAATGAGAAGTCATTTGGGCATACTTCGACCATTCATTGTTTGGGTTTTGTTATGAAGTATTCTAGTTTGAATGCATATCTATAGAAGGTTGAATTCCTTCATGGTTGGCCCAATCCCTCTAATACTACATATAAAAAGAGTTTAATCCTTGGTGGCATGAATTTATATATAAAATTCATTCAACATTTCTCTCACAACTCTCATACATTTCATCAACTCTCCAATCAAAATAATTTATGATGGAATGTTGCAACACCTAAGGGCATACAACAATTCAAGGATTCCATTTGATGATCATATTCAATTCTTTATCTTCTTGATTTCCAACAACCCTCTGAGATAGACATTGATGCCTATGCCAAAGGTGTTGTTCTTAAGCAATGAGACCACTCAATTTCATATTACTAGAAACAATTTCAACAAAAAAACATAATTACAGTACATATGATATATATATCTACATCTTGGTTCAAGCACTCAAGAAATGGTGACATTACATTGTTCGTAAGGAAACAATCCTTCAGACTAAGGATCAACCCCCTATGTTTTCCTTAATGAACTCTCTTATCTAAACGCTGATCCTTCTCGTGGCCGAGGCAAGGGTACCATCCAGATAATGGCAGATGTGTTTCCAGACTTGTTTGCTAGGAGAAAATAGATACTTGGACAGAATGTGGAATGGGTTCCTTTCTGGGAACAGAACGTCCAGAACAAGAGCAAGAGCAGGGTTGAGGAAGAAAATTGGTACGAAGTACTGGTTGCTTCTCCTCATGATGATTAATGGCACGTTCTGTGCCCTTGAAGTGCTGGATGGACAGACCATGAATTCGTTCTCCAAAAGGGATCCCACATTGGTGATCTCCATATGCACTATTGTCTTCTCACAGACTGTCTTCTTGGTGTTATCAAAACCGCACCCAACACCTTTAAACCATCATAGTGAATCCCTAAAATTTAATTCAAGGGGCTCTCAATAGGTATTCGAGACAGATAAAACCCCTGGAAAGGATCGTAGAAGAGAATATCCCAGACTGGGTAATTGATCAACAATTCTCTCTGTGAGAGAATTGCGTATATAAAAGCCGAGACCATAAATATGAGGCGATTCCCAAATATGTTCCACAAATAACGCAATATGAGATATATACACTAGGGAACTTCATCATTGTTAAAGATGTTGGTGATGTTATCAAATTTGAGAATGGTACAACGTCTGTGCATGGCCAGGTAACAATCAATAACCTTCTGAAGCTACAGAGATCCTCGTGTAGCATAACAACACAATTGGTGGCGTTGTTCTGACTCGAACCTACCCCATACAAAACCACAAGAGAAAATTAAAAAGATCCTTACATCCATCACACATTATTTCTCGACTCCTAAAAATCCTCCAGTCTTTCCGCAACGACATGTCAAAGACCTCAGGGTAGTGAGTCTTACAGTCCCATTATACTCCTACCTGAGTTTTGAAGATCTTGAGGTTGTTGCTCGAGCTATGAAGTCCTAATATCCAACCACATGTGTCAATGCTTCTTGAAGATGCATATTGTACTTATATATCTTCAAATGATTTTGAGATGTAGATCCACTGTGTATTTCTCGTAGATAAACTTTATATAGACATTTATATGACATGGATATGTAGTGTACTGGACTGGAAGCTATGATTAGTTCATCCCAAGCATCATTATGTCTTCCCTAGATAGATTATCATTTTTTTGTAGATGGAACACTCTCGAGCTTTGGTCCCAAGCTCACTCAATTCCATGCCTTCGCACTGGTAAATATATTGTAATGTATTTCAGTCATCATTTTCTCTTCTAACCTTACACATTAGGGGGCATCTGTTATAGTCCAAAAATTCCCTACCTATGCATATATGGCATTGGCCTTTTCACTTACATATTTTGCCAAAATTACTACTGAGACTTCCTCTTAAAATTATATTTTTTGGAAAATGTACACATCTTGCTGAACTATAGCCCTCATACACACATGTTTTTCATACTTGTTATCCTGCGTACATATGCGAGTTGCATGCTAGACAACCCACTTTTACCTCAAAAAATTGCAAAAAGTATAAAATTGCAAGGAATTAAGTGGAGTATACAAGCTATTCAAGTTTTCCCAACCATTTTACCCATTGTATCCCATTCCCAAACTGAATAACCATCTTTTTGTCATATAAAAAGAGGTCTTGGGGTCTCATTTCAATACCAAGCAAGAGAAGAAGAAAACTCAGCCAAAATTTCTTTCCCTTTCTAGCCCAAGATTTTCATCCTTTTATGAGTTTTGGCCTCACCATTTCCCTCAAACCATTTCTCCTAATACAACCCTTTCCCCTTTTCCAAGAGAGAAGTTGGTTGTGAGAATTCTGCATGGGATTGAAGCACTTGGAGCCATCAAAGACAAGCCCAGACTTGGTTCGCGGAGAGATAGCCGAAGAAGGTTGCAATATTTATGATCTTAATATTGAATAAAAGAGTTATTTCCTATTCCAAAACATTATTCCTTTATTATTTTCTTGATTTATGCATTTATGTCTATATATGAACATTGAAAGTGATAAGTAGAGATCATATATTGTATAGAATTGTTTTCCTAAGATTTTTCCAGGTTATCTTTGACAGGAGACTAACAATCTAGGAAGATACAAAGGATAACGAGGTCTACACTAGACACAAGGACCTAAGGTACACCTACTGACCCTCTTTCCTCTCTCTTGTCTTTCAGTTTAGATAGTTTTGGGGTAGCTTAGGAATAGAACTATATTTTAAGGGAATTCAATGCTCTACATATACCTAGACCCAATATAGTAATAGGGGGATTTCCCCCACTAGCAAAGAGAGAGAGAGAGAGAGAGAGTTATTTAGTGTTAACATGAATGTGAAAGTTTTCTTGTTCCTAATAATGCACACAGATTTTAGGAATGCGTACACATTTTAGGAACATGGATGCGCTTTAGGAACATGTGTTGCTAAAACCTAAATACCCCAAAACAAAAATGTATTCCAGGCTATAAATATCATAGTTCTCCATGATGAAATCCCCCTACAAGATAACCTGATCAATTTCCAAGATGATTCCCCAGAGATTGTAATAGGGATCCTACCTAATGCAAACAAACATTTTGCCCCTACTTTCTGCATCACCCTAGAGCTCTAAAACTTTCACCTCGAAAGTTTCCAAGATGATTCTAGAGCCTCTCATTCTCTGACGCCCTTGGAAGTCATGAAAAAGATGGGATTGGAAATCACTACGCCCTATAAATATTTGTACTTATTTTCTTCCAAGAGGCACACACACACTATTTTCATTTCAATTTTCTTTTGGGCAGGAGTGACAACTCTAGCATACATGTTTGTTGAGTTGGTTGCCTTGTATTTAGGTTCGAGATGACAAACCTAGTGGCTTGGTCTCCAAATACATAAAAACTTCCATTTTTATGAATACCTCTCTATATCTCTATTTTTTTACATTATGTTTCTATAGGATACACAACTCTGTTGTTGATAAAACTACAGATATACAGATAGAGTTGGCTATGCATATTTCAAATATATATATATATATATATTTCACTATTTTTAATCTACTTTTGTCTTCACATATTTCAAAGTCCTATATATATAGATTTCTATAACTTTTTGTCAGTTTAACCATGTTTCAAATGAGTTGTAAGCACACTAGAAGAGACTGATATCTACAATCTAGAAAACACACACACACACACACACACACACACACACATTATAATGTTAAGACCGTCGTATCTTGCAATAGTGGAGGACATTGTAATTTCAAGGATATGTTGACTTTCATAATTTAAAAAAATATATATCAAATTAATATTTTAAATTTAAAAAAAACACTAACTAAGATAGATTCCTTATATTTTTCTAGAAAAATAAGATACCATTGTTATACAAATTCAAATTTCACATAGTTATTCACAATTATTATAAATAAAAATTGTATATTTGGAAAACTAATTCAATTTCCTACATATCATCTTTTTACACCATATTCAAATTCATTGTAAAAGTACCTCCCTCCAAGTTAAAAAAATGTTTGTTTTCCATGTTTGCATTGCCACTAACACGTCATGAGAGACCATTATTAGCTTGCACATTTCCAATCTTAAAATAAGGTATATGCTACACTAGGACATGTCATCTTAAAAAAATTAAAAATTGTTTGATAGTGTTAATACCCTAGTACCCTACACTAATGAGAGGCATTGTAATTTCAAGGATATAAAGACTTTCATAACTTAAAAAATATATAAAATTCAAATTATAAATTTTGATGAAATAGAGACAAATCTACAATTCTTTTTAAGGAAATTCCACCATTAAGGTACTCAACAATATACACTTGTTATAAAAAATTAAATTTCACATACTTATACATAAATTAGATAAACAAAAACTATTTATTCTTCAAGCTAATTCAATTTCCTACATTTCATATTTTTACACCATATTCAAATTAATTGTAAAAGTACCTTGAATAATCACTCCATGTTAAAATATGTTGTTGTTTTTTCATGTTTGCATTTCTACTAGCACACCATCACACCATGAAAGATCATCATTAGATTGCACCTACCCTTTATATGGTTTTAAAATTTAAAACAATTATAGAAATATAATTTGAATTCTATTTAGAAGGTGTGTTGTATTCTTTATAAGTAAACTTTGCATCCTTAACAACTTATTAGGGTTGTTGAGAGATTTTTATGTGTTTTAGGTGGTTTTCCATCCATCATTTCTAATTAGCAAATTTGTTAACAATGTTTCTCTTGCATAGATTTATCACTAACTAAATATTATCTTCATTCTATTATATTCTTTAGGTGGTGTAAAGACTTTTTTATCCATATTGTATAAGTTAAAATTATTGAGCACTTCGGATGGTCACATACATTATTCATAATCATTTGCATATAAGTAAATTCCTCGGTATGATTATTTTACACTTTAATCAATTTTTTAAAAACTTTTGGTTTCGAGAGTTAATATAAATATAATAACTTAGTAAAATTATATCAAATTTTACATAAATATTATAGTTTATTTCCTTTTTATATCATTTTTTATTAAGTCACTTTCATTGTTATATAAATATCAGTGTACAAATTGACATAGTATTAATGATGATGATGGTTAATCTAAGACAAAAAATGGTTTATCGGACTTTAAAAGATTACTTTGATTTTCTTAAAATGTTATTTTGATGCTTGAAGAGATCTTAAGAGATTGCTTTGTTTTTTTTTAAATGTTATTTTGATGCTTGAAAAGCTTTAAGAAAAGTCTTCCAAGATCACTAAAGTTTTGATGACTTTTGGAAAGTAGGCATTGTGACAAATATTTGGAAATTTGGATCTAATTTGAGTATATATGAAGGGCATTTTAGGAGAAAGTGTTTTTCATATTCAACCCTTTTGGTGTCACAAAGGTGATAGGTTCTTTTTTGTCATGATGTTTTGGGATTGTCCAACTCCTACTTTAATCAAAATAAATAGATACCTTAGATCTTTAAGGTTAATCACCTCCTTATAATATCCTAAAACTATTTTTTTTATTATTTTTAAATAATTTGCATATGTAAAATTAAAATGTATCACATTCACTCAATTTTAAAATCTTTAAAAGTAGTTATCCCAATTTAAATTAACTTATTAATGTCAACTATTTACAAATATTTCAAATTAGCAATTTTTTTTTTATTTCTACTCTAATTTTTATTTAAGATTTCTTATTATTAATGTTAATTTATTTAAATTCATTGCAATTATGTAAGATCGTCTCTCCTTAATATTATTATTTTATTTTCTTAATACTATTGATATTAATATCCTAACAAATTAGTATCCTAACAACTGATTTGGATAGATATGATCTCATATAATTTTATGTCAATTTTCTTAAAATTTTAATAAAGATGGTACAAAATGTCTAATTAAAATCAATTTAGATGTAAAATAATATCAATTTAAATTTAATTAAGATAACTATATCCTAAAACATAAAATTATTTTTAAATCAAAATTTCCAAAATAACATAATAAATACATCATATCTACATAATTATATAAATATATAGATATGGAACATTCATCATCCTATTATATTATATATATAATTAATTAATTAATTAATTTATGCACACATTTACAGCCAGTTAACCGACATCCAAAAAAATGCATGTAACATACCCATCATAATTTTTTCTAATGGTAATGCCGTGGATGCAAACGTGAAAGGTCATAGTTGTTATTGCCTTCAAAATTTTCTCCAAATCGATGAGACCATTGTCACTGCAGTACTTCATATTTTTCCAAATCCAGAGCTCACGCAGGACATTCCAAGCAACTTGCTTTAACCAGAAATACCGAGCTCATACTCAAAAGGAACTCATTGATTTTACCAATTCTCACTTCGGGATGCGGGTTCATGGGTGAGACAAAATTATTCCCTTCTTGCTCGTTGCAGGTTCGTTCTCCGAGAGACACCAAACCTGTAGTGAGTGACGTAAACTATACGGCTTTAGGGTTTCCAATTCAAACAAGTTGACGCTCTATATGGCCGCGGTCTGAAAAATTATTCAAATGAGTATCAAATAAAGAGAGAGTGTACGGAACATTACAGCGATCACTTATCCATAGCATTTCATGGTTGGTTGAGAAAAACGAGATTATGACGCTCTATATGGCCGCGGTCTGAAAAATTATTCAAATGAGTATCAAATAAAGAGAGAGTGTACGGAACATTACAGCGATCACTTATCCATAGCATTTCATGGTTGGTTGAGAAAAACGAGATTATATATGAAAGGTTGGTGTAATTGGTTGCAATTAATGTTATTGGGTATTGGTTTAGTTGCATTCTAATTTTCAGGTGTTTTGTTGGTACAGTTATTCAGTTGGAATCTCAATACTAAATCCACCAATGTCAAAAAGCATTCTTAGAATTTGCCCTAAAATTTAAATTTGTGACCTGCAAGATGATTGAAACATTTTTCTGTACTCCACCATCATTATTATAGAGACATTAACTGGCCCAGCAGTTGGGGTTTCAGGTGTTGTAGCTGTAATCAAGTATTATTTTTTGTACAATTACAGTTTTGATAGACTTTTAGGGGACTTTTGATTATCTGTGATACCATAAGTACATATACATAGATGACAGGAGATTCACAGGTACAGACTTGAAGCGAGACCTGCACCAACACAGGAATTTCCTGGTCCCCGTGGGATATGAGCAAGAGGTCCAGATTCTCAGTATTCA
Source organism: Picea abies (assembly GCA_900067695.1). Lineage (NCBI taxonomy): Eukaryota > Viridiplantae > Streptophyta > Pinopsida > Pinales > Pinaceae > Picea > Picea abies. Next base: position 6,136 of record CBVK0100742528.1, on the reverse strand, counting down.
ATGATAAAGTGGGAGAAATATTGTTCATTCAATGGATAAAATAGGATTGATGGGGAAGGTTATCAGCCAGAGTTTGATATCTATTTCATGAATAACATCAGCACTGAAGATATCGATTAAAAGCACCGTCAACCTTGATGAGGTAGTGACTGTCTGCCCAGAGCATTAACGTTGTGACTACTCCCGACACGTACTGGTGATCGTACACCCTAAATACCAGCGAAGATACTCTCGTTTTCTCCATTCACATAAACTTCTCCGAAATAGCAAAACAAATAAACAAACTGGAATACATGAATAAAAAAATGGATTGTGAACGCATCCCTATAGTAAACGCTAATATTCTTCGCCATTATCGACAAGTCCTGCGGCCTGCATAAGTCCTGGAAGCCCATCTCGCGCATTGGAATATTGAAAAATATATAGGGTATTGTGTGACTTAATTCAAGGACACGAAATTGGACCTCTTCTAAAGAGAAAGCAGCAGGGGTTTTAAAAGACGCTGAAATTGATTCAGGGATTCTCTGATGGTGTCAGTCGGAGTTTATGTGTAACTGGTGCTATTTTATAAGTCAATCAACATCATCACTTAAAGTTAAAATCAGCAGTGGGCCTAGGTACAACATTTGAGATGAACCTTTTGCTTTACAGCAGACAAAGGTGTAAATAAGTGGCAAGTGTTTGGTGACTCAAAATTTATGATGAATTAGACCAATCTCAAATGTAGAAATAATAACCTGCTACTTTATGATACAGTTTTATAGGTCAAAGAGATGGAGTTATTCTTATAAGTGAAAGAGAGTTATGAGAGGAGGATTCAATTCTATAATTGATCAACTTCTAAAGAAAATTTACTGTCACAAGGAACCTTTATTGAACAGTTATATTCAAAAAGGAAATCACGTTACTGTTAATGAAAGTGTGTTATTTTTTTTACACTGTCATAACTTTGGTTGATTTGAAGTAGACCAATCTCAAATGTAGAAATAATAATCTTTTATTTTATGCTGCAGTTTTTATAGGTCAAAGAGATGCAGTTATTCTTATAAGGGAAAGAGAGCTATGAAACGAGGATTCAATTGTATAATTGATCAACTTTCTAAAGAAAGTTTACTGTCACAAGAAGGAACCTTTATTGAACAGTTATTCAAAAGGAAAATCACGTTACTGTTATTTGTTATTGAAAATGTGTGTTTTTTTTTACACTGTTATATCTTTGGTTGCTTAAAGACATAATGTTTTGTAAAGGCTGTCCATAAAGAACCTTGGATAACCAAAAATGAAAAGTCATAAGATACGCTAAGAGCCAATATGAAGAACAATTTAGTTTGAGCTCATAAACACAGTATGATATATATTCTAATTTTACTTCTAAAATGTCCTATATAATATTTTTATTCCTTAAAAAAAAGATTACATCTATGAACAAATCTAATTTTATCGAGCAAAACTACCCTTTCAGATCTGGCTGCATTTTAATGAAAGAATTTTGTTAATAAAATTTTCATTTATCAATGTTGGTTTATTTTAAGATTCATACAAGTGAAAAAACATGTATTTTTAGTTCACAAATTAACTTTACATTTATTATATGATTTTAAAATAATAGAAATGTTAGTTGGTTATAGTAAAAATAGTGGATTTCATTTATTGAGTAAAAAATAAGGAATTTTGTTAATAAAATTTTCATTTATGAAATTAACATTTTTTTAATGAAAAAAATATATATTACCCAAAAAAAAACATCATGTCAGTACAATGATTAAATGACTACATTTATTATCTGATATTAAAATGATAAAAATGTTGGTTGGTTATAGCGGAAATGGCTGATTTTTAATTCAACAGAAAGGTTAAAAATTTTGAATTTCAACGTAAAAATGTTAGTAAGTTTCCATGTTGATATGTTTAATTAAGTAAATAATTCTTTTCTATGCATTACTAAGACTTGATGATATAAGTCTTTATCATAAATACACAATTATCTTTTAAGTAATTTAAGTTAAGTTTTTACTTTTCATATTATTTGAATAGCCACATTAATATGTACAAATAGGGTTATGTGATTTTTTATTATAAAAAAAAATAATTGTTTTGTAAATTATTATTTATATTTATTGTCAAGTCTAGTATGAAGAAAATGTGTAATTCATTCCTTATTCATGTGATATTTAAAAAAAATATTCAATGTTAACCATAAATAAAATATTTCAAATTCTACATTATTTAAAATATTTTATGTCAACTTTCTATATATATATATATATATATAAGGTAATTGAAAGTAAAAAATTATTTTGCACCTCATAGGTGTTTTTTAGATTTCTTTACTATCTTAGGGCACTCTACGAGAAAGAGTTTTTCATCTTCAACCATCTTAGTGTCACAAAGATGATATATTCTTGCTTCCCATGATGTTTTGGGAATGGTCCAATGCCTAGTTTCACTAGGTAGCTCATGGGAGTTGGTTCTTATCTTAGCAATGTTGATTTTCTTTTTTTCCCTAGCTAGACTTGAGTGATTCTTTTGATATTCTATATTAGGTTTGACCACCTCCCTGTAGTATCTTAGCTTCATTTTATCTTCTAATTCACATTAAATTTAGTTGCAATAATATTTTTAATAATATCGTATTCTATAACATGACATTTTCTTGTATTCTACAATGATTTAGAAAATACTTGATGCCATCCTTTCTTCAGATGCTATCGGTTTTTGGAGTTTGAAGAAATTTTGGGGAGCCTCTTTTTTTACATGTTGTTTGTCTTGTTCTTTTACACTAAATACCTAATCATGGTCCTTCGCTCAATAGGGGAAGGGGTCACTTGGATGGGGAGGGCATGATCGGGTGTATTTCCTTTAATTTTGAGATTATAATTTATAAAATTCTTTTGGATCTTTTTTATCTTTATCCAAGATTCTCTAGAGATACTAAGTCCCCAAAATTCACATCCATATAAGATAACCAAAGTGACAAGTGTATCGAAGAGAATATTTTTCTTATCCCACAACCAAAATTTTACTAATCTACACTTGCTTTCAAGTCCATAATGTGTTTTCCACCCTCCATTTATCCTTTTCTCAACAATATAGTTCCAATTGAGATTGTGATGAATAGCAGTTCTAAGATATTTGTATGAAGGAAATTCCTCGAAACTATTTTTTTCATATATGAAAGTGTCATAGATGATCATTTTGGATTTGATTATAATCACTTTTATTTTTTTTCAGTGTTCATAGTCATACCCATACTAGAGAAGAATTCCTTCATGACTATTAGATTCTTATCGAGGTCAGATCGATTCATTTTGATAATAATAATATCCTCATCATAAAGAATAAGGATTGTGACTATACAAACGAGAGTCATTCTAGTAATACCATCATCTTCCAACCAATATTTTGACTTATTAATGTATATGCCAAAGAGGGTAGGGGACAAGGAACAATCTTGATTGACTCCTATATTACAATTAATTTTTTTTTACCATCCCTTAGTGTTCCTAAACATGACCTTTAACACTCTCATACATCCTCATTACAACAAGTACTCTCATCTTAAAAGGAAGTTTTATCTCTTCTAACCTATTCCAAAGGTTATTCCTAGGAACTATGTCAAAATAATTTCTATAATCAATGAAACAACGAAGGAGATTGGTTTTTATTATTGAGAAGCTTTTCAAAAATCATCCTAGGTGTAAAAATATGGCCCATGCTCGAGTGATATCCTCTAAAGTTGGCTCAACATTTATCACTTTTTCCATAGATTTCAATACATATGTTGATGTTATTTTCCAAAATAGTTATGTATATATTGGCCAAGGTGGGGCTAATCATAATGGTCCTATAATTAAAGGGACTAATTTTGTCTTCATTTTTAAAGATAAGAACAATTAGGATTTGATTCCAAGGTTTAGGGAAGCCCTTCTTGACAACTAAATTGAAGATCTTTTGTATGTGAGGGATGAGGATAAGTCCTCCAATTTTTAATATTTTGTCTTGGTAACTTTCAATGTCCTTGGCTTTCCCCTTTTCAAATTGCCTAACCCCAAACTTTATGTAATCTACAGAAAACACTTCATCCTCTATAAAAATGTTTGGAATTTTTTCCACAACAATAAAGAATTCATAAATCTTCTTCAGGTAGGAGTTCTTTAGGGGAATCATATTATTTTATTTAGTTTTACTAGTCAAAATTTACCTCCAAAATAGATTAGGATCTAGCTTTGCTATGTGCATAGGATTTTCTTTCTTTTTATTTATGTAGTTCATTTTTTTCCTTTGAATTATGGATTTACATATTTTGAAATTATCTAATTTTAAGGACTCGCTAGAGGCATCCCTAGTGGATTTTCCATAAATTTCACACTCATTGTCATACCAAGGGTTAGCCATCCTATTTATCTTTTTACATAACTCCACCTCAGTAGAGAATTTATTAACGATGTATTATTATATATTTCTCATTATTTTTCTTATATGAAAGAAATTTCATTCACTACTCAAGTTCTCTAACAAAATATCATTTTTTTTTCTTTCAAAAATAAAATGGATTTGGTTATCATAGTTTTCTTTAATGGATATTTTGTGCATTAACAAAGTTCATAGTTAGGGATAAACGAGTATGATTGTAATGAGTCCTATGATCATTTAAAAGGTTAAAATTTATGATTTGATTGTATATGGGGATATTTGTTATCAAATAGTCCACAACACTACTGTCGAGATCATGGATACAAGTAAAATTGTAAATATTTCAACACTTCATTATACCATTGTAGATTATTAGATCTTGTGAGCTACTTGAAGCTTAATTATCTTAGTACCAAAAAAAAATCTTGGTCAGTTCTTGAGAGTTAACTTTTGTACATTTAGCAAAAACAAGGTCCTCATCTACCTATAGAGGATTAGGGTTCAGATGATTGCTTAGAATAATATATTTATTATTTTCATTTATACCATTAAAGTATTCTATAAAGAGGACACTACCTTCAATTATCAGGTTCTAGATATCTTTTTTTAATTTTTTGTGGGGACAATTCTTATCTAGATTGTTTTTCTTATAAAAAATATAATTTATAGGCATGAAGTAACATAATTATACATAAATAATATTCCCATTAATATTTGAAATCTCCATCCCTGTGTATTGTTTGAGAGGGTATTTCTTATGAAGTCAAATGTGAGGAGAAATTTTCATTTTTTATGTAGCAAGTTATGCATCAAATCCCTCTGCAGAAGGATTTCTTGTTTGATGCCGACAATAGGATGGATCCTTCAATGTTAGGGACCTTAGGTTTTTCATTATCCCAAGTTTCAACTACAAATATAATATCAATTTCACTTGGGATCCAACTTAATGGAGACCCTTTGCTCCATGGAAAACCACAACAGTTCCATGAGAGGATCTAGAGTTTACCAAATTCCTATTTATTATTAACTTTCTAGTATCCATCCGTGATAAAAACTTTTCAATTCATAATTATTTCCCATTTTCTTCCTTCCTAGTTTATTTTTTCTTTTGAACTTCCTTCTATAATTCCACTTGGTCTTTTGGAGTGTAGATTTCATTTATAAATATTTACAACCCTTTTGAGCTTGGAATTTTATTGAGTATGAAATATTTATGGTCATTAGATATTACCTTAACCTGAATCAATCTATATTTATGTTTAGTTATTTTTCTCATCCTCTTTTCCTCTATGAGGAAAGTTGTTTCAATTTCTAATTCATTTTTTAGTTCCTCCACTATTGCAAGCATTTCCTCATCTTTATGTTATTTTATATGAAAAATAATGAGGTTTAGGGTTGTTCTATTATACTCGTGGTATAACTCTATGAACTAATTCATTTATTCTTCGATAGGTTTAGTATCTAAGTTATGTTCCAAATTATTTAGGGCCAAGTTATTCATTATATTTTCTTCTATCTCTTTAATCTTGTCCCTAAGATTATGATTTTGTTCAACCTCTTATCCTTGGGTTGATTGTTTCTTTTATTGTATTTTTTTTTCACGTTCTTTCAATCTAACATCCGTTTACTATAGATGTGTTCGCATTCCAAATATTATATCGCTTATTTGTCTCTAAATCTTGTTTTGTAACGATCTGAATTCATTATGAAGCATCTCTCTCTC
>CBVK0100742527.1:0-21699 GCA_900067695.1 Picea abies | reverse complement strand
TATTGTACCAAGAGGATTTCTACAACCCAAGATGAGGGAGATGTGTAATTCCTTCTTTGTTCTACATGGAATTGACAAGTGGCATTTAAAAATAATATTAATAGGAAAAAGGTAATTCAATGTGGCCATAAATTAAATATTTCAATGTCCACTTTAAGTAAAATATTTCATATTAACTTTCAATTATAATAAGAACCGATAAAATACTCACAAATATTGAAAAATAAAATGTGAATATAATAAATGGAAGTATTTAAAATCATATTGTTCAAGACTAATTCATGTTGAACACATACTCTAAAAGGATTATATGATGAGAGATATTATCAAACTCAATTTTTATTTTATAACAAATTACATTCCACTAAACTATCATAGATCCATCTTAATTATGTCTCTATTTGCACCGAGGGGATCAAATCCCAAAAGTTTAACTCAACTTTTTTCAATGTATAAAGATTTTCATCTCAAGGGATTTGACCCCCCTTGGTTCATGATAGATTGAGAGTTAATATGGATCTATTATGGTATCATTTTATGTTGTTGTATTATCATGTCCAATATTAATTATACTGTTTTGCACCACAAAAAACTGTTTTGTAAATATTCCAATTTTTTTTGTGTAAGTATAGGAAGTCAGTTTATATTTAGGAGGAAAATGAATTATTACACTCATGGCATTTAAAAAAAAATTGGGACTATCTTAGTGCTAGGTTGGCTTCTGGCCTATGTAACAAAACTAAAAACTAGAAAAACTAACTTTGACATATATTGGCATGTGGCCATTATAATCTATTATGAACAAAATTAACATGTTTGAAAAAGGCCTTCTCCCATGGCCTATAGAATATTAGAAGTAAAAAAAGGAGATATAGCAACATAGGAGTACTAGACTGGAGCCTTTGCTTGCTAATCTACATCCTCATCCAAGGACATAGGGTGTTGTGTATAGTCACCATCTTTGTTGTAATACAATGGTTTTTGAGTTCCCAGATTAATAATGTATTTTGTTTATTCATGAAAGGTTCGAGCACCTATAAATTTGAAAGTTTTAAGTACCTAGAAATGTAATCCTTTGAATATATTACTAAAATGCATCGTTGGATGTGAGAAGGAGAAGGAGAGAGATAGTGGGCTATGACTCCAAAAGGGAGGGGGGGGATAAAGGGGGTAAGTCTTTTTATTATTATTTTAATTACCCATATTTGATATAGTTGGAAAAATGGTTACACGAGCTTCCTCGGGAAGGCCATGTAGTTCTTTATTGCATGTAATTATATAAACCCAACGTTTGGGCTATTTGGGGGTTCACCATTCATTGTTCCTCATTCATTGTTACTCACTCATTTTTGTTCCTCATTAGTTATTTATCTTGTTCTGGTCATGGAAAAATTATTATGGGAAGAGAAGATCCATTGCTTGTTGGATGTAAGTAATAGTTGATTATTATTGAAAGGGATAGGTGCCTATGTGCATGCGAATAATGGAAGATGAGAGAGAACTGTAAAAATCTAAGAACCCTTGGAGTTTCCAACATTTATATTTCCTTACGAGTAGCAATAGATCCCTAGAAACTAATTGGAATGACCCGAGGGACTACATTGTAGAGAAAGAGGTTGATTTCTTAGGGTTGTGAAAGCTGAAGGGGAAGAGAGATAGTAAACTAGGATTGTTGTGTGGTTGGGAAAATTGTGAGAGATTGATAGTTATTTTTCTGTGTTGGAGTCAGGATAAGACCCATTGATGTAGGAGCATCAGCAACACATTAGCAGTCAGTGAAACACAAGAGGGATGGAACAATTCCCAAGGAGAGATAATCATTAGCCTTCCCATTTTGGTTTAAAATCTCTAATTTGATGTAATAAAGTTTGTAAGTCTCGAGGAAGAAAGAGCCATTGTATTGTGTAAGGATAATTGTAAGCGCCTTTAATGGGCCGTAGTTTGTATAGATCCTAAGCATCACCTTAGATCTAAATATTGTAAATGAATATTTACTGTGATGACTTATTAAAGGAATACATTTAATTAGATGTGATAGCACTAGAATAGTCTAGAAGGAAGGCTCGAGAAGCTAGGATTGTATAAATCAATGTATTCTATGATGTAAATAAGTTCTTTAAGAATATAGAGAGGAGAGGAGAGAAGAAGTTGAGACTTTGTTATAGTCCAACATTGTAAACATTGTAAAGTACTGAAAACATTCATAGTTAATAGAAATTGAGTTTATTTTCGAGTATCTCTATATGTCTTTGTGAATGTCTGTGCATGTTTGTAAAGTATATGAGTTCTAGTATGTTTCCTTGCAACAATATTTGAATTCCATATCTATGTGAATTTCTTAGTGTTCTAGGCTCTGAAGGCTCTGAAAGGAGTGCACATTAGAGTTGTGGAAAAATCTAAGAAGCCAATGAAAGGAGTACGCTAGAACTCATTCAGGACTTCTGTGAGGAGCATTCTAGTTGGGCACACCAAAACTAGCCATAAGCTCAGAAGGGATAGGAAGCTAGTGTAAGGAGTGCGCTAAGGACTATTACAAAGTCCAAAAAATATCAAGAGGAAGAGTGTGGGTGCCAAGATGGCAGAAGGAGTCACTTGAAAGAACAAAGGGCCAAGCCCATGTGAAGTTTGAAGCAATTAGAAGCTTAGGAGAGTTAGCACAAGAAGTTTGCAAGGGATCGAGTTCAAGGTTCTGTCAAGTTCAGGGGAGATAGTGCAAGTGTGCACAGAGCCTATGAAAGGTGTGCAGAGTCCAAGAACCTTCTAAGTTCTAGATTGTAGGAGAAGAGAAAGGAGTGAGTAGGTGACCTTCAAAGGTCCCAAGATTAGGAGAGATAATGTAAGTTTACATAGAGAGAGCGAAAGGAATGCACCTACACTCACAGTAGTGTAAAATATCAAAGGGGAAACTAGTGCAAGGAGTGCACAGTTCCAACACAAGGAGTGTGGAGGCCGAACCATATACAGGGTCAAATAGCTCAGGAGAGATGATTTAAGTTTACACAAAGCAAATGCAGGGAGTGCGCCTATACTCACAAGAGTATAAAAGATCATAGAGGAGACCAGTGCAAAGAGTGCACAAAATAGACACTTCATTAACTCTTGATCAAGCTCATAGGAGAGATAGCACAAGGAGTGCGTATGTGATTTTTTCAAGTCCTAAGTGTTATCACTGAAAAATCGTCCACAACATTCCACACAATGGTTGAATAAAGACATCGATGCCAGTATAAATTAGTACACCTACAACACCCAAACCCATCAAAAGGCACAAAACATATACACTTGGTTCAAAAATTGAAGTGCGCAAATTCACCAAAGGAAGTGTGCACACAGTGCGCAGAATGCACAGGCTAACACATCCCTCAACATGAAATTTGCGCAAGAGGCATGACTGTCTATGAGAAAATACATGAAATTCTCATGAATGACACATTTATGAATCTTGTCAACCTATCAACCACTTCTAGTCCAACCCCCAATGTGATTTGACACTAAGATATGAGTGAAATCTAGCTTGGAGGTTGGTCAAGGGATATGAAGTGCACTAAAAGGCCCCTTGATCACACTATGAACCAGTTGTATATTACCATGAATGGAAACTATACATATGTGCCATGGGTGTGCTATAAAAATAATAAATTCAAGGTATTGTTATGTTGCAAGAAGTCTTCTTTGAGAAACCTCTTTTCTCTTTAAATCATTCAAGCACTATAGCAAGGGCCATTCCACTCACCTCTTGAGGGAATTGACATTGTATTTCTTCACCATTGTCACTTTCCATTGCATGAAGAGAAGAGATATCTATTAGGGAACTCAAGATACCTCCCTACGAGGAAGAGGGGAATCAGAATCCCTTAATTTCTCTACATTGTTTATCCTATTAATATATTGATCCATTGGTAGACATATATTGGTCATTTTTTTCTTTTCATGGTTCTAATTCTTTCAAGCTTCTCTAACATTTATTTCTTAGTTGTTTTTTATATTTTTTTCCTTGTTTCAGTTGTATTTGGTTATTTAATCAACTCACAAATGTTTGTCTTGTTTAGTTGACTTAACTAAGCATTCAAGTGTCATGTTTTTTCTCACCCACATGAAAAACCAACACAACATATTGGCGACCATGCTAGGGATCCATATCAAATTCCTCCCTATTTAAGTCTTAAGATCAATTCTTTCTAATTGTTTTGATATGTAAGTACCAAAACTGACCTAGTCCAACCTTCTAAAGTAAAAATTCATAGCCAGGGTGAGAGAATTTCACTTGGAAATTTCTTTCCCGACACGTGACAAAAAGTGTGCAGCTTTCAACGCACACAGACGTGCACTCTGGGCACTGTGTGTGCCACCTTATTCATTAATTTGTGCCCTCTACATGCCTGTTAGAACTACATCCTGCACATAAGTCCATTTTTTGCAAATTGTAAGGGTTTTTATGAATGGTTTGAGGGCTCGTTGCCTTCAGATTTTAATTTCCTACACTTTGTAAAGAAATCACACTTCACTTAGAGTCCTTTCTCACAAGGAGGGTTAGATAACTTAATCACTTAGGGGTAAAAAGAATCAATATTCTTCTCTTTTCTTTATTGCCACATGAATGGCTCATTTGGCATGTAAAATTTTGAGTTGAAGTTATTGTTTTTTCAAACAAAATAAATTAAGTTGGGACTAGAAATCAATTTTAACCCTCAAGTAAGCTCTTTCCCTGCACCCTAGTGTGATCTTAGGAATCAGAAAAGGTTGTTAAAAAAAAAAAATCATCTCCCTTAACAAATCATTAGGAGAGGACAATAGCCCCCTAGGGTACCTCTTAGTTTTGGAAATCATCTTAAATATTTATAAGGGCCCATACACCACATGTTTACAATCTTAGGATAGTTTCTAAAAGATTTCTTAGTTTAGAAAACACTCTAGGAAATTTTAAAATATCAAGTAATGGACCCATACATGCCCATATGTCTACAATCCTACAATAGTTTTCAAAAGCCTTCTTAGTACAAACAACATTTTTGGGAGTTTAAAGGATCAAGTGAGGACCCATATGTCCACATTGCTAGTTATTTAGGGATTTAAATATTCCTCAAGGTCGTACCAAAGACACATAGTAAGCTAGGTAAGAACATATGTAAGGACCACAAGAAGTCCACATGATGCAATCTTACACTTAACTTATTAAAAATATTTTGTACACTTTTCACTTTCATGCACACAAAGCAACTCGTCACACACATAATTTCTATTAGAATAGTGGAAGTCAAAGTAAGCTTTCTTTTGTAGTACCCACAAGTACTTCAAAGGAATTATGAAAGATCTGACTACTTCTTTGGAAACTATCCACACCCATTTAATTCAAACAAGATTGGTCCAGGACACTGTCAGCCCACCACATCTAAATATTTTCTAAGAACACACTAAATTTTCCTCCACAGGAATTGCCAAAAGAAATTTTTTAGTCTAAGTAGGATCTCGAGGGTAGGCATCCAAATAAACCCCCATTATGAGGTTCTCACATTTTGAAACAATAGAAGTTGAGAATACGGATCCTTCAAATCCTCAAAGTCAAGTGTTCCTATACCATAAGGCAGGGTGATACTCGTGAAGGGTCTAAGGCTGAGGTCCAGTTGTCTTACACATCCCTCCTTGAGTCACCCACCTCTTGTGAGGGCATGCAACTCGTGACCGATTTATGAGGCTAAAAATCTAAATGCCACAGTTTGATCGAGGTACTTAGTGGCCAAACTTAGGATATCTACACAGGTGGCAGTTCTGGGATGCAATCGCACCTTGGTTAGATTTTGTGTGGCTATTGAGAAATATTGTAATCTCTTTCTGGATATGCACCCTCTACCCCTCATTATAAATGACTACTTCAACCTTCACTAGTTCCTCTTCTGGTGGCTTCAGACCCCACTGTCGAGTGCTATTGGAAGGCCCAATGCTCAATCGAGAGGAAGGATGATAAGTATTTTAGGACATGAGCTTTTACTTTTTGTTATTTTCCCCCCATGCAGACAAAATCCACCTATCCACATGCTTGTTTATTTTACAATTGATTTATGCATGATGGTGATTTGATTACATGCAATTTTGATTTATACTACTTTGTGAAGGTCATAAATATAAAAGCAGTTTTTCATTTACTTCTCTTTTCACCATTTGCAGACATTCACTTTTCTAGTCAGAACCATAAGGGAACCACAAAATCCCGTTCATTCTAGACGCTTGTAGAATATTCCTCCTATTCTAGGAGGAGTTCTTAGTATTTCCAACTCATCGGATCAACCATCTCACACCCCCATGAGTGCTACTATTTTGGGATCAGATTTACTTGGTTCCACTTTTCTTGGGTCTAATACCTAAGGCAATCCATCTATTGGTTCTCCTTCACAAGGAGGTGAAATTCAAACTTATTCTCAAGGAAGAAGTACACACCCACCGAATCCATCTCAAGGGACAAGTTCATTACCTACACACACGATGGATGGAACTAATCCTCTGCCAAATCCCACTTTTCCATACTTGGAATCCATCAACATTCTTGATTTAACCAAACTCATGAATGATCCCATTTTGCATGATGCAACTTGGCCCAATATGCCTACCAAGTTACCTTCAGACATCCTAAAGTTTGAAGGAAAACAAGGGGAAGATCCCTCCAACCATGTTATGACCTTCAACTTATGGTGCTATTCAAACAACATCATGGATGATTCCATTCACTTTAGTTTATTCGAAAGAACTCTCACGGGTTCATCATCCAAATGGTATGTGGAAGAAAAATCAGGGTCCCATATGACCTTTGAATCATTGGCCAAAGACGTTTTGTCTTTTTTCCAATTACCAGTTTGTCATGACACTGGTTTAGAGCTTCTCTCTGATTTCAAACAAACCATTTCTATTCATATCCCTGACCACATCCATGAATGAAAATGACGACATAGTTTGTGTAAAAACAAAACCACAAAAGAACAACATCTTGATTGGTTTCTCAAATCACTCATCCCTGTGATTTCCAAGGATGTAGCATCCACTTTTCCTTAATCAGAAAAGGAGGCCACCAACAAGGCCCAATAATTTGACCTCATATATGCTCAATCAGGTTACTTATACATAGTATTTCTTGATGCACCCAAACCCCTACCATTTGTCCAGGAAAAACCTGGGGTTTCTCACACTGTGAATGGGTTGATTGGTTCTATGGCACACCGAAACCCTTACAGCCACCCCTCACCTACTTATGGTGTGAATAAATATATGCAACCATATGGATGTTCATCTTACTACCCTTCTACCACTCATAAACATTCATATCCTGTTGGTCCCTCTTAGTCATTGGGGGGACCCCCACCGGTACCCATGATGCATATGATTTCTCAACCAAGCACGATTTGACCCCCAACCCCCCCCCATATAACCCCAAAAGTGGTGGAAGTACTTCAACTTCCTACATTCCATATGGATCATCTCCACAAAACAATCCATATTTTCCATTTCTTGGTTCCCCCCTACAAGTTGCTCCTCCACGAGGACAACCACATTCGATTGTTAATTTTGTTTAGCCCTCTCCCATTCAACAAGTTCATTCTTTTCAACAGTTGAATATGGAAAATATGGACCATCAACCAAATAATGCCAAGAATAAAGGAAAAAACCGAAACAATAACAACCCGAGACTAGGAGGAAATAACCCCCAACAAAACCATCATGCTGGGGGAAATAAGAATCAAGGAAACCAAAACCCCCATGAGGGAAACAATCACAATCAACCACGACGAGGGAAGAAAAAAAACCTGAGAACTAACTTTCCTTGTGCTCTATGTGGCGAGTATGGATAGTATACTCATCACTACCCTCAAATTTTGGATTTAAAATGGATGAAAGAATCCATGAACACTCAATGCGCTCTCACACCACTTGCCCCTCAGCAGACCCCACAACATTATTTTCAACCACCACCTCTATTCATTTTTCAAAACCTATTCCACACCAAGGTGTGATGAATAACTAAAAATAGATAAACTCGGCCCCACCACAAATGGGGAAATATCAAAATCTAGGTCCTGATCAACCCAAAAATCTGACCAAACAAAATATCCTCCTTTCCAATGAGGAAGAGATTCTTCTACAAACTCACGATCATCAATATGGAGTCTCTCTCATCTCTACCCCAACCACCTCAGGAAAAACTCCTGATATAGTCGGTCAACCATTGATGATTCCATGCCCTAACACTGAACCCAATCCTCATATACCCTGTGTACCTTTACATTGGATTGTACATAACCCTCATGCTAGGGCAGCCCATAACTACAGTTTACTCGATGATTTAGCTCAATTCCCTACAACCATGTTTGTACTGAACGTCCTCCAAACCTTCCCATCATAGTACAAATCCTTTCTTTCCACCTTGGGGGTAGTCAACCTAGTTGATACTCGACTCATCACCTTTGATCTAGATAATGAAGAACCACGCCTCCCTGTCCTGGTAGGTTTTCAGATACCAGTTAATATACAAAACATCATAGTTCATCGGTGCATCATTGATGAAGGTGCATCATGTCCAAAGTTGTATGACAGAAACTTGGCTCACCTGAACTAGTATCATCTACCATCACCTTGAGATCCTATGACAATTGACCATCATCCCCTGAAGGGCTCTTCCAAAATGTCCACGTCGAACTTGGGGGAAAAGCCATCATGATTGAAATTGAAGTTATGGATGCCCCACTTGATTACAATATCTTGTTTGGGCATAGTTACATGTATGCTATGAAGGTTGTAGCCTCTCTGTGTTTCGTACGATAATTTTCCCCCATAATGGGAAAATCGTCACCATCGACCAACTTACACATTACAAGCCTAATCATTGTGAACATTGATAACATCCTCCCCCTCTTTTGCACTATCTCGGATGCTCTTTTTGTCATCAACATGGGTCCTGGAATATTCAAGGACCCATACTTGTTAGGGACTTATCATGGAGAACCACCTCTCCTACATCGTTCCATATCAACACAAGTGTGTAGTTTCCTCTAATAAAAAATACAAGTGTGTGTATTTTCCTCTAATGGATACAATCCCCCAAGCCATTACCCAAATCCCCTTCTTCTAAGCCCCACCTGGAGTTCAATAATTCCAAGTAGTTGCTACTCTCTCCCTTTTCAGCATGGCACTCACCATCCCTGTATGGTATCTCTATCCACCCACTATGGTTCCTTCACCATATCTCCCTCCTCAGACACAGGGATTACCGATGCAGATCCCAGTATTGGTACGTACCACACCGTCGACACCCTCACCTAGGAGAAACACCACCACTAGAGGCTAACGAAGGAAGAACGATCTCATCGATTTTCTCCCTCCTCTATGTGAAAGAGAAGGACAACCCACTAACAAATGTCCTACTCTTCCCAAGTTACGCAATCTTATTTATCTCCCCAAATCAACCCCATTGCGTACCACTCCACTAAGTACTTTAGCTACTACTACGAAATCCTCAACCGCATACAAGAAAGGGTTACAAACCAATTTCACTTGAGCCATATGCCCAAAATATGGCCATTACACCCATCATTTCCTATCTCTACCTCAATTCTGACAAACATTAGTCGCAGTACACCACACATCCCTGTCTGAGCCTCCTCAGGATCTCCTTATTGATGCTCACATCACTGACATTCATTATGTTTCTTTGTGAGTCTCCATGTGAATGAGGTACCATCCAAAATATTGTGACATTCAATTCATTTCAAGCGAACCCTCACACCATGTACATGACATCCCTTCTACGTCCTCATCCCTTGAGGACAATAACACTTACCCATTGACGGTTCCCCTTGCCATATCCCAGGATCACTTGTCTTCTCACATTTAACACTGTGACGAAGATATCTTGGAGGAAATAACCACCTTCGATTAACCATGGAATGTGCTCCATCATCAAGCGATTTTTCTCTCCGAAGAGCCCTTTCACCCTCCTACCCAAGCCTCCCTGTGCACAATCAAAACCAAGGATTTTATTAATCTGGGGATATTGACTGGTTCAAAAACCCTATCCCTACCCTTGATTCTTTTGAAGAAGGCAACATGGACACCATCTACCCCACTATCAAAATTGACATTTCCATTAAACCAGGTATCGTAGAAGAGATCACAATTGGTGCCACATGCTCCCCTGAAGAAATCATTTCTTATAAAGATCTCTTTCAGGAATACCGAGATATGTTTTCCTGGTCACGTACGAAGATGCCTGGCCTCGATCCTTATATAATCGAACACCGAATCAACACCTAGATGGATGTTTCCCCTGTTCATCAAAAGAAATGCCCCCTCCACCCATCCAAAGTTGTGTCTATTAAAGATTAAATTGACAAGTTACACATTGTCGAGTTCATATACCCCATTACATATAATCCATGGGTCTCCAACCTCATCCTGGTTAATAAAAAACAAGGAACTATTCGCGTCTGCATAGAATTTCATGATCTCAACCATGCTTGTCCCAAAGACAACTTCCCAACTCTTTTCATCGACTGAATCATCGATGATTGTGTCAACCATGAGCCACTTTACTTTATTGATGGGTTCTCTGGCTATAATCAAATTCAAATCCACCCAACAGATCAGTACAAAACCACTTTTACAACCCCCTGGGGTACATTTTCTTATTGTGTCATGCCTTTTGGACTAAAAAATTTCGGTGCTACATTTCAATGGTATATGAACTATGTTTTCCAATATCTTCCTCACATCATCCTTCCTTATTTGGATGACCTCACTACTCAATCCAAAAAGAAAATCCAACATTTAGACGACTTATGCATCATTTTCAAACAATGTCGCCAGTATAATATATGCTTGAGCCCCCTCAAGTGCATCTTTTGTGTCACGATGAGACACCTCCTTAGGTTCATTGTTTCCCAAAAAAACATCATGGTGGACCCCCTCAAGGTCCAAGCTATCACATAAATTCCACCACCTAGTAATTTACTCCAACTGCAGAGCCTACAAGGAAAATCCAACCTTTTACGTCTCTTTGTCCCATACTATGCTACTCGTGCACACGGTTTTCTTCACCTACTACAACATGATATCCCATTTGGATGGGATGAACATGCTCAAATAGATTTTGATGATTTTAAATCCACCCTATCCAATGCCCCTTTGATTAGTCACCCAGACTTTGATCGCAATTACATCCTCTACTTATCATCCTCAACTGCCTCAGTTGCATGATTCCTTGTCCAATTAGGGGATGATGGGCATGAACATATGATTTACTACATTATTAAAATCCTTTGAGGGACACCATTGAAGTATAATAATTATGATAAACTCGTTTTAGCAGTTGTCCTCGCAGTCCAAAAACTATGGAAGTCTATTCTACTTCTAACTACCAAGGTCATAGCAGATTCCAACCCCATGTAGTACTTTCTTAGTCGATGACAGATTAATGGAAAATTTGTCCGATGGATCATTATCCTCCAAGAATACGATCTAGATTTTTCTACTCTCAAAATAAAGAAATCTCTTGTCCTAGTCAAACTCATTACGACTACTACCTTGGATGCCAAAGATTCCCCCATCAATGAGGATTTCCCTAATGAACACCTCTTCTTCATCCCCTCTGAGGACCCTTGGTGCAATGACCTCCTCATCTACCTTCGTACACAAAATTTTGGGTTGCATCTGTCTCGAGATGATCATCGATGCATTTTCCATCAAACCCCCTGATACCTCCTCATCGGAGACATTCTCTATCAATGCGGGATCAATACCATTCTTCAGCAATGTCTTACCATCGATGAAGCTGAAAGAGTCTTTAATCATTTCCACAGTGATGAAGGAGCATCACTCGACCTCACCACGCACCAACCAATTAACTCGCATGGTGCACATTCAGGAAAGGGAGAGGCATCGCCCTCTCATTTTGCCTCGAGAATCAAAAGCGTGATCCAGGAATGTAATGATGACAAGATGGTAGAGTCAAATTGTGAATTCACACAATATTGATATAAGGTCAACATTAAGTGGTTGATGGCAGGAGGGATCTGCATCCAATTTGGAGCGGATTTCCATCATTGTAATTTTCCCATTAGACAGGCATTGTGAATGGTGATTTGACACGACTAGTTTAACTTGCGAGGGAAGCTCATCGAGCCCCTCTTGTATAAATATTTTTATTGTTTCCAAGTAGAGTGTGGTTGTAGTAGGTTAGCTAAGATAGAATTAGCCATGATAAGAAATTCATAGGAGATAGGAGAGCCAAGACTCAATTGTAGCTCGGACTCAACTATTGTAATTTGACATTCCACCATTAATAGAAAATGACATTTTTTACTGTTATCAATTTCTATGTAATGGATGTTGTGTTATGAATGTCATTTACATGCATTTTAATTGTATATGAATGTTAGAAATCATTTGTAGGGATAGCGATACAGTTTTCTATCCGCGAGTGTGTTGAATTAAGTCTAGTTATCTAGGCTAAGTGCAAGGAGTGCACGATAGAGAGAGAAAAATCTATGAGCTGATGCAAGGAGTGTGTATCTGAACTCAGTGAAGTCAGAAGAGAAGTTCATAGGAGGGAATATTAGGGTAGTTCACAGACTTGGGAGGAAATTTCAAGGTGGTTAAGTACCTTGGAAGGAAAGACTGTGTGGGAGGAAGCATAGTTCAAAGTTATTGAACACTCTGAAACACTCTACGAGTAGGGAATCGAGTTAGTGTGAGAGTGCACAAGGAAAAAATGGTTGCAAGTGTTGGACTACTTAAGAAAATCTTGGAATTACTGAACATTCTGATGAAGGAAGGCTTTGCAAGAGTGCATCGACAAAGAAAAGGAGATGCCTTAAACCCTTTCATAAAGCTAAGGGAGAAGCCATCGAAGAACAAAGTTGAGTTCAAGGAGTGCACTGAGGATATTGTAATTCCATCTTATGAGCTCAGGAGGAAGAGTGAGAAATTTCCAAAAGGGAGCAAGGAAGTTCACATAGGAATGATGAATTTTGAAGGTTTTTAAGCTGATAAAAATCACATAAGAGTCTGTGCAGAGCTCTGCAAGGAGTGCAGAAGGAATTCAAGAACAACCTAAGTCTTGAAAGAAAAATTTGTGCTAATTGTGCAAAGGGGTCGAGGACTTACCAAAGTCTCCAAGGTCAGAAAATCATCCATCCTCAGAGGAGGTAGAAGATTGAGAAGTTTGTGAGAAGGAACTTCGGGAGGTTTTCCAGGAGAAAATGAAGATCTTCATGAAGTTGCGAGGTGTGAAGTGATTTTGGACCATTGGATCCAAAAGGCACATGGAAGAGATCCACTCATTTTGGAGGAAGAACCCTTCGAGAAAATTCAAGAAGATAATACTCGAAGAACTGGGAGCTAAAGAAATCTTAGCCATCCATTGAGATAGGATACGTGGAGTTGGGATTGACACTTTGCTAATTTGCAAGGCGGGAAGGGAAAAGTCGGGAGAAAGAGAGGACTCGCGAATTATGAAATCACGATTTGATAACATCCATTATTTGCAAGGAGAATGTGGAGCGTAGATCTGGTCCCAAACAATTCGTCAATTCAGAAATCGAGAAAAAGGTAAGGAGCTCGTGAAAGTTTCGAAGTACGTGGCGCGAAGGGATCTGGCCGACAATTGAAGTTTGTGGACAGATCAAGGAGGGAGCCTAGCATAGAGAGCTAGTGTTGTTGGTGTTAAACTTGAGAAGTACTAAGGAGAGGGTCCGTGGATGCCACATAACCTACGCTGAAAGGGAAAAAAAGACCTATGATAGAGTTTTTGGGTTCGAGAGAAAGGACCTAAGGATTCACTCTGAATCAGGTGTTTTTCAAACGATCCTAGACCAGGAGGTCAAGTAGCCCCTCAGGAGGGAGGAGAAGGGGGTGTCTGCACTAGGAGTGGTATCATAATTTTTTTTTGTCTACAGATCGTAGGCAAAGGAGATATCAGAGCTAAGGCAAAATTGATTTTTGTAGGCAAGAGGGACAGAGTGCGATGCTATGTTGAAGTTGTTGCAAGGTTTGCAACAGATGTTAAATAGCCTGGTGGGCTGTAGGTGAAGCAAGATGGACATTGGAATTCATGAGCATGGTTAAGGGAGAGTATTCTCGTAGAAAACCAAAGAGAATATAGAGAAGGAGCTCAGTGAAATCCGAGCCCAGATGGAGATGCTCTCATTCAATATGAAACAGGAGGCAAGGGTAAGCTGGAGGTATGAATGGCCCTTGAAGAGAAAAACTAAATGTCCTGTTCAGAAGTTGTTGACCATAAGGAAACAAAAGACAATAACAAGGTGGTTGAGGGATAATGAAAACATCAATGATGAGGGAAGGAGATATGGCATAGGTTTCATAGGTTGCCAAGTGGGCAATGAGAAGGGATCAATGGATCTCATAGACTGCCAGGTGGGTAGAGGAGACATCCCAATTTTCCAAGTGGGCAAGGGAGAAGAGATGAGGTCAATTGATAGTTTGCGTCAGTAGGGGGAGTTGACATATGAGGAGGAGGTAGAAGAAATACCTCGCTCAAATGAAAATTTGTGGGAAATTGTGAGTCGTGTGAATGGAGATAATGAGGAGTTGAAAAATTCTTTCACAAAGGAGGAGGATTAGAGGACCATTTTGATCATAGGAGGAATCGAGGTATTCCTACCAAGTAGCTAAGGAGAGGTGATCACAGACATTGCGGGTGCAACATAAGGACAACAAGATGAGACTGTTGTGAAGGAGGAGGAGCAAATACTAAGATCTGTCCTAATCGAGGAGCATCCAATTGAGTTACTCACTCAGTAGTAATTGGAGTTAAAGGAATTGGAGGATTGGTTAGATATCCAGAACCAGAAGTTGGATGCCATATGATAGCCATGTCAGAGGAAACACACCAGCATAAGGAGAAGTTGGTGGAAGATGGAATGGGACTAGACAAAGAAATGACAGCAGACAATCTATCAGGAGGAGAAGTTGAGAAACAATTCAGTGATGAGAAGTCTATAGAGGTGGAAGCTGCAGTTGAGTGGAAATATAAGACCACAAGAGATAAGGAGGATAGTATCGGATATCGGTGTGATTTACCCATTGATAGGGAGAGAGTGCAACAATCTAGTCTGCAAAGGAAGAACCAGTCGATGAAACATTTGGATGAGGTGGTTGAGGAGATAAGGAAGATGATGTTAGGGTCGACAGAGGAAGCATTCAATATGAGAAAGATGGACAGGAAGGAACCTACAAGAGCAGGGGGGAAGTTGCAGGAGAAGAAACAATGAAGCATAGGAGCTAAAAGATAGCTCCATGAGAAAGTTTAGGATCCATGAGGATTTCAACCATGCTAGAAAGCTCATGAGTAGGAGCTCATGATTTTTGTATCCATGGACTATGATGTAGGATAATCTCTCCACCTCAGCATGTCCCAGTTAATTAACACTCAAGGTGCGCATTCAAGAAAGGGAGAGGTGTCGCCCTCCCATTTTTCCTCAAGAATCAATAGCGTGATCCAGGCATTTAATGATGACAAGCTGCAAGAGCCAAGTTGTGCATTCACACAAGCTAGAGATAAGGTCGCCATTAGGTAGTTGATGACAGGAGGGATCTGCATCTGAATTGGAGTATATTTCCATCATTGTAATTTTCCCATTAGACAAGCATTGTAAATGGTGATTTGACACCACTAGTTTAAATTGCGAGGGAAGCTCATCAAGCCCCTCTTGTATAAATCTTTGTATTGTTTCCAAGTAGAGTGTGGTTTTAGGAGGTTATATAAGATAGAATTAGTTAGGAGAATAAATGCATAGGAGATAGGAGAGCTGAGACTTAGTTGTAGCTCAGACTCCACTATTGTAATTTGACATTCCACCATTAATAGAAAATGAGATTTTTTCCTTTTATCAATTTCTGTGTAATGGATTTTGTGTTATGAATGTAATTTACATGCATTTGAATTGTAGATGAATGTTAGAAATTGTCTACAGGGATAGAGATACAGTTTTCTGTCCGTGAGTGTGTTGAATTAAGTCTAGTTCTCTAGGCTAAGTTCAATGAGTACGTGCCAGAGAGAGAAAACTTTGTGAGTCGATACAATGAGTGCATATCTGAACTCAACGGAGTTAGAAGAGAAGTTGTTAGGAGGGAATACCAGGGTAGTTCACAGAATTCAGAGGAAATTTCAAGGTGGTTAAGTACCTTCAAAGGAAATCCTGTGTGGGAGGAACCACAGTTCAGAGTTACCAAACACTCAGAAACACTCTTCCAAGAGGGAATCGAGTTGGTGTAAGTGTTCATAAGGAAAACATGGTTGGAAGTATTGGAATCCTTAAGAGAATCCCAGAATTAATGAACATTATGAGGAAGGAAGGCTTTGCAAGAGTGCATCGACAAAGGAAAGGAGTTGCCTTAAACCCTTCTATAAAGCTAAGGGAGAAGTCATTGAAGAATGGATTCGAGTGAAAGGAGTGCGCCGATGATATTGTAAGTCCATATTATGAGCTCAGGAGGAAGAGAGAGAAATTTCTTGAAAGGCACGAGGGATTTCACCGAGGAACGATGAACTTTGAAGGTTTTAAGGCCGAGCAAAACTGTGGAATTGTCTATGCAGAGCTCTGCAAAGAGTGTAGAAGGATTTCGAGAAACTCCTAGGTCTCAAAAGAAAAATTTGCACTAAGTGTGAAAAGGGGTTGAGGACATGTCGAGGTCCCGAATTCCTGAAAATCGTCTGTCATTGGAGGAGATAGGTGGTAGAATATCCGGAGGTTTGAGAGCAAGAACTTTGGGAGGTTTTCCAGGAGAAAATGAAGATCTTCGCGAAGTCATGAGGTTCGAAGCGATTCTGGACCATTGGATCCAAAAGGCACGTGGCAGAGATCCATGCATTTTGTAGGAAGAATCCTTCGAGAGAATTCAAGAAGAGAATACCCAAAGAGGTGGGAGTTGAAACAATATTAGTCGTCCATTGAGATAGGATATGTAGAGTTGGAATCGACACTTCATTGATTTGCAAGTCCAGAAGGACAAATTCGGGAGAGGAGAGGACTCATGAAGTCTGAACATGTGATTTGATCAAATTCGTTGGTCACAAGGAGAACATGGACCGTAGATCTGGTCCCGAAGAATTCATCAATTCAGAAATAGGGAAAAAGGGGAGTAAGCAGCTCGTGAAAGTTCTAAAGTACAGGGCATGAAGGGAACTAGCCCACAGTTGAAGTGCATGGTCACATCAAGGAGGGAGACCAGCATCTCGTTCATCGCCAATGACGCAAACAGGTCCATGACCATCTCAGGGAACAACTAGTAGGGGCAGCAGTTCCGGGGGAAGGAAATCGTTTCAAAGATAGTCGCAGAACCGTGCACAGGTTCAATCCCGTGTTACCTGTTGGGGACATGGAGGATGTCGTTACCAACGTGACTGCCCAGAGTTACAATCAGGATTGTGCATAGAGAAGGAAAGGCCATGATGGGAAGAACAAGTGCCAGCCATCAGATTTACACAATGGTTAATAATCACTAGGCAGAACATCAATCCACGGTGGTGGAATCATCAGGTGTGCTAAATCATATCTTTGATAAGATTTTGTTTGATTCTGGTGTGACAAATAGTTTCATTTCACCATATGCATTAGAAAAGAGTGGGTTGGTAGCCTATGAGCACGATGACTTTAAACAAGTCGAGATGGCTTCGGGGGAAAAATAAATGGTAGGACCTAGTGTTGATGATGGTATAGTAGACCTGGGAGTGTGTACTACCAGGTTGAAGGTATGTGCCACTGCTCTCGGGGTGTATGACCTAATCATTGGAAGGGTTTGGTTAGCGGCTCACCGAGCCATGGTAGATTGTTTTGCATAAGAGGGTGCTTGTGTCGACAATGAAGGAAGACCAGTAGAGATCTAGGGTGTACAAAGAAAAGTGTCATTATGCTTTATATCAACTATGAAGGTTAAGCGATGCTTGAGGAAAGGGTGTCAATTGTATGTAGTGGAAATAGTGAATGAAAGGAAGGGACCCTCATTGGATCAGTACCTGGTATTGTCATAATTTCAAGATGTTTTTCCGAACGAGTTACTAGGGTTACCTCCTAAGAGGGAGATTGATATTACTATTGAGCTAAAACCTGGTGCAGAACCAATTTCCAAAACTCCGTATCGGATGACAACACCAAAAATTTGTGAGTTGCAAATGCAGTTGAAAGAGTTACTAGACTTAGGGCTAATAAGGCCCAGTGTTTCACCCTGGGGCGCACCAGTAATTTTTGTAAAGAATAAGGATGGATCCTTATGACTGTGTATAGACTACAGGGACTTGAACCATGCTACAGTGAAAAATGGGTACCCAATGCTGTGAATATATGACCTCTTCGATCAGATGAAAGGAGCAGCGGTATTCTCAAAGATCAATTTGCAATCAGGGTATCATCAGTTAAGGATTAAGGAAGGTGATATCCCAAAAACTTTTTTCCGAACTTGGTTTGGACATTACGAGTTTGTTGTAGTACCTTTTGGATTGACCAATGCACCAGCAGTATTCATGAGCCTCATGAACGACATATTTTGGAAGTACTTCGACCGTTTTGTACAAGTCTTTTTAGATGACATCCTCATCTATTCCAAGAATCAAAGAGAACATGAGAAACACTTGCGAATAGTGTTGTCCTACCTTAGAGAGAACAAATTGTATGGGAAGTTGTCGAAGTGTTCCTTCTTCTAGAAAGACATTCACTATTTAGGTCATATCATTTCCGGTGAAGGAATCTCTGTGGACCCAGAAAAAGTAAAGGCCATTATGGAGTGGCCAATGCCAAAAAAATGCCCATGAGGTGAGAAGCTTCATGGGGCTAGCAGGTTATTACCGGAGATTTGTGGAAGGATTCTCAAAAATAGTGAAACCCATCACCACTTTGCAATGCAAGGGGGTCAAGTATGAGTGGAAAAAAGAATGTGATAGTGCATTCATTGAGCTTAAGAGGTTACTAACCACTGCGCTAATTCTACGAGTGTCGGATATGGAAAAGAACTTCACGGTCTGCATGGATGCCTCAAAGCAAGGGTTGGGGGCCATGCTAATGCAGGATGGAGTGAGTTTATGAGTGAGTACAATTTTGGTATTTAGTACATCAAGGGAAAGGAAAATGTGGTCACAGATGCCTTGAGCAGGAGACCATGTATCTTCTCCTTGGTGACCTTAAAGGTCAATCTGAGGGAACATGTGTTGACACAACTCCAACGAGATAGTTGGTATTTAAAGGTTACTTCAAACCTCCAGAGTGGGAGGCAGTTAGACCCAAAGTATGAAGGATATAGTCTGGAAACAGACAGACTGATAAGATATCGAGGAAGGATGTACATCCCTGAGAATGGGGATATTCGAAGAATCATACTAAAGGAAGCCCATAGAGCACTTTATTGTGCGCATCCGGGTGTGAAGAAGATGTACGCAGATATGAGGAAGCTCTTCTTCTAGGTAGGCATGAAGCACGATGTAGTCCATTTCGTCACCAAATGCCTAGAGTGTCAATAAGTGAAAGCTGACCACCATCACCCAGCAAGCCTTCTACAACCACATGATGTTCCTATGTCCAAGTGGGAAGTCATTTCTATGGATTTTGTTGTGGGGTTTATGCTCACATCCCATAGACACAATGCCATTCTTGTGATAGTGGATAAGTTAACCAAGAGTGCTCATTTTATTCCGGTTAGAGACACTTATGATGTCACTGATGTGGCATGTGTGTTTGTAAGTGAGGTTATCCGTTTGCACGGGATACCTAAGAAGATCATTTCAGATAGGGACTCCAGATTCACTTCTAGGTTTTGGACAAGTTTACAGTCAGCGTTGGGGACTCAGTTGAACAAAAGAACAACTTATCATCCTGAAACAGATGGGAAAATGGAGATATTAAATCAAGTCATGGAAGACATGCTTAGGATGTATGTCATGGATAATCAAACCCAGCGGGAGAAGTACCTACCTTTGGTAGAGTTTGAATACAATAACAGTTATCATAGCTCCATCGGAATGCCACCCTACGAAGCTTTGTATGGGAGGCCATGCAGAATGCCATTGAGTTGGGATAGACTAGAAGACCGAGTAACAGTTGGGCCATAATTGATTCAAGAGATGGAAGAACAGGTGATCCAGATTAGGCAGAGACTAAAGGAAGCACAGGATAGGTAGAAAAGTTATGCGGATGCACACTGGACCGACCGAAGTTATGAAGTGGGGGACCAGGTTTTCATTCATATCAGGCCTAATAGGAGTACCATACGGTTCAGGAAGGGGACAAAATTGTCACCTTGGTTTATAGCACCATTCAGGATCTAAGAGAAAATTGGACCCGTTGCATATCGTCTTGTACTGCCACCCCAGTTGCATAAAACTCATAATGTATTTCATGTATCTGTTTTACGTCATTATGTTGTTGATGAATCACATAAACTAAATTGGAAGGAATTGCAGGTATTGGATGTGGGAACCCTCATGGTAGAACTGTTACGCATATTGGACCGTAGAGTCCGACAGCTCAGGAACCATTTGGTAGACCAAGTTAAGGTCCAGTGGGACAAGTATAGTCCAGGATCTGCTACTTGGGAAGACGCCAAGACACTACAACGATACTATCCCTCACTATTTTGACCACCTCGAGAACATGTTTCTCGAAGGTGGGGTGTATGTAACACCACCTTTTGATTTAGACAACCAGGATTACCTAAGGCCTATATACTTTATTTTCTAGTCACAGTGAAACTATTAAGTGATACACTTAAACTTTAAAAGTTATGAACTTTTATGAATGTTTAAATGTTATTGATGATGATGTATGTAATGCGATCTACTATGAGAATGTAAATGGTACGAATGATTAAATGTTATTGATGATGATATATATGATGCGACATATTGTGAGAATGTGAATTTTATGAATGTTAAATGCTATTAGAATGATGTTGGATATGATGCAATTTGTTTGGGTAAATGATAATCTTATGAATGGGTGTCGAAATTGAATTATGGGATATTATGAGATCTATTTCTAACTGGAAAACTTTGATGTTAATTTATCGGTATAGGGATACCAAATTGAAATGATGATAGTATGCAATTACATGATGATAATGCATAGAAATGTATGAGTTTGTGTTACATACTAATCTACAGATTATGGGCTATGAAATAGCCAAGGGATAAGGATGATGAAAGTGGATATCATGACCACTAGCCAAGAAACATTATGGTATGAATATTGTATGTGAAATTTTATTGGTTTGGATGCATCGCTATGATATGTGGACTAGTGCATGATTTTAGGTGATGACACTGCCCAAAACCAAACAAACGATGACAAAACCTCCAGCAACATGGTGCCACTGTGTATTCCATTGTAGGGTGTGGACCCTAGTCCTATTAGGAGGGGTGGAGGCATTTCCCACCGTGTATCCTCCATTGTAGGGTGTGGACCCTAGTCTTGTTAGGAGGGGTGGAGGCATTTCCCACCGTGTATCCTCCAAAACTTGAAGTCATGGGAGGATGATGTTAGTTCACGCTCCCCAAGACGTGTGATGATGACTGTCAGATGCCTGCTGGGGAAGCTTGGTCGAGATAGTGACACTTCCGCTTACTGGTTCTATTTGGAGTTAGGTCAATATAGTTGATGCTCCAAGATAGTCCAATAGAGGAAGGATAGGAATGGAGATGGAAGTAGGTTAGGGAGG
>CBVK0100742526.1:0-10864 GCA_900067695.1 Picea abies | reverse complement strand
CATATATTGTGCATGGTGTATTATGGTGTAACTCTTATACTATTGTTCATTGCTCATTGGATATAGTTGAATGGTTTAAGTATAAGTTGAAAACGTTTTTAAATTGTACTTGATATTGATTCACCCCACTCTAAGTATCAATAGATACCACTCAGTTTCAAGGCAAGAATGATCAGACAATGACCACACAGACTAAATCCGATATATAAGAAAAAAGTCAAAGATGAGATCGATAGGATGCTCGAAGCCGGAATCATGGAACCTGTGGAAAAATCAGAATGGATAAGCCTAATGGTAGTTCAAGAGAAAAGGAAAGGTGGGATAAGAATATGTGTTGACTTGAGGAAGTTGAATGATGCATGCCTAAATTAATCATTCCCTACACCTTTCACGGATGAGGTGTTGGAGAATGTAGGAGGACAGGAAGTTTATTCATTCACCAACGGATTTTCAGGATACCATCAGATCAAGATAGCATTGGAAGACATATACAAGATCACTTTTTCTACAGAATGGGGATCCTACCAGCACATGGTCATGCTATTTGGACTAAAGAATGCACCAGCAATATTTTCCAGAATAGTCATAGCTACATTTAAAGAATTTATCCACCAGATTCTAGAGGTATACTTAGACGATTAGACAGTCTATAGTCTATTGAAATACCATGTAGTGGTCTTGCAGATGATGTTAGAAAGATGCAGGCAGTGCCAGATATCATTAAAAATCAAGAAGTGCATCTTGAAAGATGCAGGCAGTGCCAGATATCATTAAAAATCAAGAAGTGCATCTTTGGAAGACCATTTGGGATACTATTGGGTCATATAGTATGTAAGCAAGGTTTACTAGTAGATCATGCCAAGATTGCAATAATCGATAACTTTCCACCAAAAAAAATAGTTCATCAACTAAGAGCGGCATTGGGACACATGGGATACTACAGAAAATTTATAAAAGGGTACTTATAGATCAACCCAATCAAGCCAATGGAGAAACTATTAAGGAAAGATACAAAGTTTCATTGGAATGAGGATTGTCAACCCAATCTTCATAAACTGAAATAAAAAATGGTCACCGTGCCAATATTAGTATTCCCAGACTGGGAGAAGACATTCCACGTGCATGTAGATGGATCAGCCATAGCACTTGGAGTTATTTTGGTACAGTCAGGAGCAGGAGAATTGGATCATCCTATAGCATTTTCTAGTAGAAAACTATCAGAATTAGAGCTGAACTACAACACTACAGAGAGGGAAACATTTCAAGATGTTCACAGACCATTAAGCACTTAAATACCTAGTCAACAAGCCAGTGTTGGGGGGGAGAATCAGATGATGGTTACTATTGTTTCAAGAATTTTATTTTGAGGTAATAGTCAAGCTAGGGAAGTGGTTACTATTGTTTCAAGAATTTTATTTTGAGGTAATAGTCAAGCTAGGGAAGTTGAATGCAAGACCTAATCACCTATCAAGGGTCATGAACAGAGAGGAAACTACCAATTTAGAGGACAATGTTTTGTACACACAGTTGTTTTTAGTTCAGATCACCGATGAATACTTTGCAGAAATCATCCAGTACTTGAGTAAATGGATTGCACCATAGGAATATAACACCGCACAGAAGAAAAACCTAGTAGTTCATGTTGTATATTATCAATTGATTGCAAGACACTTATACAAAATGGGCGCAAATATCATCTTGAGAAGATGTGTGCTAGAACATGAAAGACCAAGGATTTTANNNNTTGAGAAGATGTGTGCTAGAACATGAAAGACCAAGGATTTTAGCAGAATCTCATGAGGGGATAGTAGGAGGACATTACGTAGGAAAATATACCATGCATAAGGTATTGCACACAGAAGTATGGTGGTTGACCATTCAAAGAGACTCAAAATATTACTCCCAA
Source organism: Picea abies (assembly GCA_900067695.1). Classification (NCBI taxonomy): domain Eukaryota; kingdom Viridiplantae; phylum Streptophyta; class Pinopsida; order Pinales; family Pinaceae; genus Picea; species Picea abies. The sequence continues at coordinate 8,958 of CBVK0100742526.1, read as the reverse complement.
AAATGCAATGTATGTCAGAGGGTTGGTAAACCGAATAGAAGGAAAGAGATGCCCCTGTGACCGCAGGTAACTTTGCAAGTATTTGAAAAATGGGAAATAGATTTTGTGGTACCAATTAACCCACCAGGAAAGAGGAGAGGATCAAGGTACATTATCATCGTGAGAAAATACCTGACATGATGGGAGCAAGCAACACCAGTCAAAGATTGCAGTGCAAAAACAACAACACATTTTCCATTTGAGCAGGTGATCACTAGATTTGGTTTCCCAAGGATTTTTATGAGTGACAAAGGAATTCACTTTATTAACAACACTATTATAGCTATGAGTGAGGAATTTGAAGTCCATCATCAAAATAGTACACCATATCTTCCACAAGCAAATGGAACAATATAAGACTTTAACAAAATCCTTGAAAATGCACTAACGAAGACTTGTAACGTTAATAGGGATGATTGGGACCTAAAAATACCAACAGTATTGTGCACATACAGACCACATGCAAGAAGTTAACAGGGAACAAACCACTCAGATTGGTATATGGACAAGAAGCATTGGTACCATTATAATTTTTGGTACCTAGTCTGCGCGTAGCAACGATTACAAACATGGCATAATGAGGCACAATACAGTATAGGTTGAATCAAGTGATGATCATGGAGAAAGATAGGATCCTAGCAGGGTTCCACCAAAAAGTTCAGAAAGCAAGGGACAAATCTTGGCATGACAGACATATCAAGAGGAAAACTTTCAAGGAAGGAAACTTACTGTTGATGTATAATAGTAAATCCCTTCATCACCCGGGAAAACTCAGAATGCACTGGTTAGTACCATATGATGTAAAACATGTCACAAATGGAGGAGATGTATAGTTGAAGGACTTAGGAGGAAATAAACTCAAAGGGATGATCAATGGAAGATGATTGAAGTTGTACAAGGACAGTTGACCACCCGCAACTTGAAAGTCACCGTGCAGTAAAAAGTAAAAATAAATAAATAAAATAAACACAAGATATAGTACAAGACATAAAAAGGTAACAACAGAGTCATAGTGCACCAAAATTAGAAGGAGCATGCATGCTCGGCATTGAAATCTCGATGGAGATGTTGGAACACAAACAATTTTGAACTTTTGAGTTTATAGTTTTTAGCTTCATAAGAATAAAATTTAAAATCAAATTCATTGTTGGTTAGTTAATAATAAGGCATGTATGATATCTTTCATTGATGACTTTCCCCTTTCGATCGAATGATCCTAATAACCTCTTGAGTTCTGGAGATGCTTGAGTTTTAAAGAGGTAAATCTCTAACATTCGCTTCAAATCTACGCTCTTCGGATGTTTCAATAAGTCTAAACAATAAAAACTTTCAAAATTTTAGACCCAAAGGTAGTTTCTCGAGACTTTTCCTAAACCATTTAAAGATGCAATTCGTAGGACACATGTACCTTTTGAGTCTTTCCTGAGTTGACACGTGGCATCCGATTTTGACATTTTCATGAAATTCACACAGTTCCAAGAAACATGTGGCACCTCTCTTTTTTAGACACGTCATCTAGAATGATTTCATCTATACCACGTCACTGCGGGAGATGATCCTTCAGGGATTTAAAAAAGAGTGAATTCAAGAACCACCAAAGTATCAAAGTGCCGAAGTATTGAACATTTCAAAATGTAAAGGGTAAATTGAACATTTCAATAACTAAGTTAATAATCATCAAGATTTAATTAATGACTCCACAATTCGGATTTTGGGACCTTTCCCCTATATTATATTCTAAAATTTTTGAAGTCTGAACTTCTGAAATACTTAAAATTAAGTGTAATTAATTAAGACTTAAGATCAGTTACTAGATAATTAATTCCTTCGCAGTTTTGGGAAGTTCCTCTTGAGATAAATTAAAATCCCTTGAAGTCCGAACTCCCAAAACACTTGAAGTTAACACACCATTTTAAACACGATTAATTAATGTTTTAAAATAAATTCTCTAGAGATTAACCTTTCCCCGGATTTGGGATTCGGGAGGTTCCCACTCCATCACATCTAAAACTCCAGAACATGAACTGTCAAAATATTGATGGAATTTAAGACTAATTAAGGATAATGATTCAAACGAGGATTGCGGATCGCCAGGTAGACATATCCATTAACGTTAATAAATTATTTATCATTGAGGTTATACAGAGATCAATGAATTTTGTTTGAATAAAAGCACTTCAATTTCGAAATCATTTTCACCTTTCGTAATTAGCATTTTTATCTATTGAAAAACTCACGGACTTTCTCTATAATAGGTAACCTCACTCCGTTTATTTAGAAATTATGGAACTGTGGAAAATGGCAAAAACTCCTGATGAAGCAGGAGAAGATTCAAACCCGAATGCAGACATTTTGTCGGACACTACTCCGCGAGCCACAAACACTGTTAAAACTTGGATGCAAGTTTCTGAGATCCTGGAGCATGAAATCATCAACTTCTTTGAATGCTCCATCGAAGAAGAAGATGACTCTTATGCAGCTAAAATTAGACACATAGAACAGTCAGAGTTGTAGAAGATAGTTGCAGGGCCAAGAATCATGCCTTATAATGACATGATAAGATGGGCCTTGGAACGTGTTGACATCCATAACAAGAGCATCATCAACCATTAGCAGGTTTCCATCGGATCTTTCCGAATGGAACATCTGTAAGTAATGTATAAAATCTCTCCTCATCCTAAATATACTTACAATGCCACATTCATTCTGTAGTTTGAGAAAAAGGAATGTGTGCAATATGCCAGGAGTAATCATGAAATAATCAGGACCTGGTGGGGACACCCAGAGAAATTCAAAACTGACACTCATGGTATGTATGCCATAATTTCTTTGGATGCTCATAAGGTGTATGTATCCATTATGTTGTGTCATCTATTCGGGAAGAAGAGCCCTACGCATTTCTTGGTGGAATGTGTATCCATCATGAATGAGGTAGTTCAGGGTTACACTTTCAATTTCACCAAAATGTTTTCAAATAATTTGGCCAAGGGAATCATTGATCATAAAATAGAGAAATCAAAAGGGAAGATTTCCCCTTTTTACATGTCTGCATATGTTATGGACACCATCTGATTCATCACCCCTTTTCCATTGATGAACTGGAGTTGGAACCTGACCAGTTCCAAGCCCATTCATGTTTATCACTCCAAGCTATGGGAAGAGAAAGCCAAGGATTTATTTTATGAAATCTGTCATAATGTTGTAGTGCCTGTTCATATAGCCCTATATGGTCACCCACCTCCCCGAATTTCAGAAAAGATTATGGGAAACCTGGGAAATATCGCAGATTGGTTCATTGAGGATAATTTCTCCTACATCATAGTTTTTGGTTGCTTGGTTCCTCCTTGTTCTCTCCCACGATTCTTACCCAACAAGATGGTGTGTAGAGAAGTGGCATTCCAGAAAGTGACCGAAGGCATTAGCAAGGAGTTGAAGGCAACTCATAAAAAGTTTTGGCCGACTTTCCCTATTCAAGTTGGCATATTTCTATTATTGGATTTCAGTCACTCCAAAGTTGAGGCCACATCCTTGGAGGATGTAAAATTGGTTGACATCAAGTTCAAGAGACACGATCCATGCAAGATAGTGGAAAACCACCTATCCCAGTTCAACATGAAGTAGTATATGCATGAGAACTCCCTGTATGATGAAATATTCAGGGAAGGTAGATCTTATGAGGAATTTCAAGACAAATTCCAAACCCTTCCCTCAGATCAACAAGTTGGTTTTCTCAGTTTTCAAAAACACCAGAGAAATAGTCTACCAAAGGTACTACAAGGAGATTCAATATCCACACCCCATTCAAAGAAATATATGCCTACAGGTTGTGATTCTAGTCAATCTGATAAGCACAAAGTTGAGGGAACCCGAAAGAGCTCGGAGGTGTTAACACATGAATTAAAAGCATCATTGTTAGGCTAGCTAAGCCCCCAGGCACTATCGCAACTAGAATATTTCCCAAAGAATGGACAATATATGCCTCCTTCGACACCATCTACTCCTGCTATCACCTCAAATACAACAGAACATCAACAATCCTTATAGATTTCTACTCCCATTACATCGCTAACCCCTCTACAAACCAGCTTCGAAAATCCGAATTATGAACTTGTTTTTGTAGGAGATCTTAGCCTCATATTTCCCGAAGATATGCCTCCTTCAAAATCCGTTTTAGTAAGAAACAAGAAATATGGAGTGTTGATTAAAAGGCAGAGAATGGTGTATGATGGGAATGACCAAGATGATCTAGAATTTGCAAAGGAAGTTGGAGGTTCATTAGGTGATTTTTTCACTTCCAATCAATGGTGTGTGGATTATTTGACCGAAAAACTGTGACATAAGTTCCTATTGGTAGAGCACTTGCAAAACCATATATATACAGCTGATCAGACTATCAGGAAAAAAATGAGTCAGGATTTCTAGCAAATCAGAGCTAGTAATCACCAACATATTCAACAACTTATGGTTAACCTTGAACAACTCCATCAGAGTTCACAACCCAACCAAGTTCTGGTCACTCAACGTGATGAATTGATAGAACATTTGCAATCTAGATTGGCCCTAACTTAAGGTACCATGATAGACATCTTGGCTTTCAAAGTTCAAGCATTTGAAATCAATGAGAATCTTGAAGTTGCCCAGCAGGATATTTTTATGAAGGTAGATGCCATCTGGAAATGCTATTAGGCAGTGGACCTATCCCTAAAGGATATCTATGTCAAGGAAAAAGAGGCCCGCTTAGCCCGGTCCAAGTTTCAAGAAGTCCTCATATTGATGTAGAAATACAATGTCCCTGATTCTCCTCTTCTCTCTTATTTAGAACAATTAAGAGGTGAGATGGCCCTAAAGGTCCTGAAGAAACAATCTGGAAGAAGAAAAGAAATCTTCCAAAAAATTTAAAGAATCTTGTCTAGAGTAATTATCATCACTAAACAAAAAGTTGATTGAGTTTGAGGGGAGTGATATCTCATAAGCCCTAGGGAAAATCAAGATAGAAATGAACCAGCAAAATTCTAGAAAGAACAAAGATGAAACTATGACAACCATTCAAGGAATGATCCATATTGATATTCTTAAAATCAATAAATGGCTAGATCATCCAAGTTCATAGTTTCGAGCCACAGTCCAAGAGGTGAACAAGTTTCAAGAAAAGATGCCTCAAATACAAAGGAGATTATTCTCTTTCGAGGTAAACAAAAATGTTGATCCCTCAAGGTTCATGGTGGAATTGACGGATATATGGGCCCAGTGCATTGAGCATAGAAAGGCAAGCATAGTTGGGAGCAAGTGAGAAAACGTCCACATTGTCCTTTATTTCCACCCTCTCTACCTTTCACCTTCCAACAATCATTTACTTCGTTCACCCACATTCTAACCTCCACTTATCCCACTCCATCATCATACACTTGTTCCCTCATCATTATTTCCATATATGGTTACTCTTCCTTGTGTCTATTATCCATCCCTTGACAAGACAATGTTATGTTATTCTTTGATTATCCTCACCCCATGACCTCAATTGTGATTCATTGCCTTACTAAATATATCCGAAGGGAAAGATGGTGACGAAATTAAACAACCTAGACAATTTGTTGAATTATTAAGATGATCTTTATGAAATGTGTACTCATCCCAAGGGACTAAGGGAAATGAATGCTTCTATCAGCAGGAGAAGACACAGAGGAGAACGCCAATGAAAATTCATAAAAATTTACACACTGTTGTTTTATTCATATGTATGTTATTTTTAATTAAATATTATAAGAAGTCGAACGGTTTTTGAGTACTGACAGATTTTGTATAAATACATATATTTAAGATATATTCAAGGGGATTCTTGTCATATGTAATAGAGAAAATCACTTTTTGAGTATTAATACAATTGCAAACAAAGATTCTAATTTTCGTTCAGTTTGAGTTGTGTGTTTCCTCTTTGTTTACATTTCCCCAAATTTCTTTATGTAATTCCTTGAAAAGCGATTGATTTCAATTTAGTATTACGACTACTGTGATCATATCATACCAATAATTCATTAGATAAGCATTTTCTCCATTGTATTTAATGTGAGTAAAACAAGACCTGTGATCTACGTGAATTATTGCATTTAATATCTTGCTCAAGGGTGCGTTCTTTACTTTTCTTCCGCTGCAAACAAGGTGAGACTCATCAACAATTGATGCCTAGATTTGTTTAACAATTTTCTAAATTTTCTCCACACCATTTGACATTATAATTGCGACTCACATAACGAAATACAACCTTTGTATTGTCCTATTATTAATTTCATTTAAATATCTTTTCTCATAAAACTAAAGGTAGGAAAAGAACACATTTAAAACATTTTTTTTAAACACTCATGATTCCTGACATTACTCTTTGATCCTTAGGATTAATCTTAGGAAAAACATTTTTTTGGCGCTGTTGTAGATTTTGGGAAAATGACAAGGTAGATTTTGGTCTTTGATAGTGAACAGAGATTGAATATATAAGTAAGGCTTATTTTATTTTTCACCCGATGACTCCACCGTAGAAAAATATATTATTCATTCGAAGGAATACCAAGAAAAACCCAGACGAAAAGCAAACTACACCAGTGTAAGATCCCAAAAAATTGTTGAAACCAAAGGGATATCTCAGACAAATTGTTGCATCAGCGGGTAAGGTCTATCAACCAAGATTTAAACAAGATAATGTTAAATTTCCCACTGAATAAATAACCCCTAAAGACAGTTTTGAAAAAATTCCTTCTATAGAAGCATCAACTAGTAAACCTGAGGTTAAAATCCAAACTCCAGAAGTAGTCATTCCCAAGATAAAAGTTGAGATTGACACAAAATATGCTTTTTCCAGTAAATATGAACAGTTCCTTTCGATATTCTCTGCATTGACAATCTGTTGGTTCTCTCCTTTCCCAAAGTGAAGGTTTTTTTTTTTCCAAAACCCTGAAGAGTACTTTCTATACCTAGATCCATCCTATATTGCCTCTCCTATATATACATTCGGTAAACCTGAGGAGCCCAACTCAAGTTTCCCTTTCCCTCCTAATCTATATATTCCATCTCCTCGCGATATTTTTCTCGAACTTCATTCGCAACCCCTCGAAGAGGTTGAAAGGTCAACAATTTAGTGTTTCAAATTTTTTGAAAATATTCTTTTTAGCCCCCGAAGTTTGTCTCTTAGGCTTTCAATGGTTGATGATGGAGGTGTTGGTGTTGGTCATGCCAAAGGTGCAGGATCCAGTGGAGAAGGTCAACCCCATAGAATCTTTTACAAGATAGCTGCTAGATACGCTCCCTTGGTCCTCCCTGCCATCCTACATGATTTGCACGGAAATTACATGAAGAACCTCCCCAAATTCATGGGAGAAGGAGATCTAACCACAACAAAACACATACACTTTTTCAATTAGTTTGATGATATCCTTGGAATTGAACACGAGGATGTTTACTCAAGGCTATTAGTACAAAACTTTGAAGGAAAAGTGAGGACTTGGTCCATAGGACTCCCATTAGGTTCCATACGATCATATGATGATCTAGAAAATCCTTTCCTAAGATAGTGGGGCAAGAAAAATGACCATATTTATTATTTAACTGAATTTGGGGCTTTCAAAAAGAATACATCTCAATCATTCCTTTAATTTATCCAAAGGTTCAATAAATTGTATCACAAAATCCCATCCGAAGTCAAACCTTCTCAACTAGATGCAAAAGTAACTTTTGCAGGGGCTTTTGATTCCAACTTCTCTCTACTTCTAAGAGAGAGGATATCTACCACTTATCATGAATTCAAGACGATGCTATAGAAATTGAATCCAATATGATGTAATTTGGTAAATTAAAAACTAATATTGGGATGGGAACCAAAGAACCTAGGTGTTTCAAAGAACAAGAAAGACCCTCTGGATCTGGGAAGTCTGTAGAAGAAAAAATGGATGAGATGGCCAATATTATTAAAGATCTATCAAAAAAAAAAATCCAGGATGGAATTAGATCAAGAAAAACTTGATCCATATATTAGAAACCAATTCATGCGAAACCCTAACACTCAGATAAAACAAAGACAAGTAAAAAATGAAGATCAAAAGATCCAAGCTCCGTTTAAAACTGAAAATTTTATGCAGAGGCATGAAATGCAATATTATGAGGAGTTAGAAGAAGATATAAACAACCTTAGCGATGATGATATTCAGCCACACTTAACCAGGAAGGATTATGAGAAATATTTAGACATGGAATCCCTGTTTAAGAATGAGGAAAACAACAACAATCTGGGAGATTCTACGTATCAAGGTCTCTCCAACTCAATAATGGCCAAACTCCAACATAAGTGTGATTTAATGCCCAGAGAGAAAAATAATATAAATGTCCCACCAAAAAATATTTTATCACGAAGTAAGGCGAAGGAGGTAGCAATTGCCAAACCATCAACTGAAACACAAGTTTCCCGAAGAAAGCAAGATGAAACAAAAATGGTGAAAACTAAGAAACTGAAAAATACAAAACAAGAAGTTCAAACCAAGTAAACCAAGAAGAAAATTGGGGTTTCAATTTAGAAAATGAACTTAATAAAATTAAAATCCTAATTCCTCTAGTTGAACTTGCAAAAAGCCTGATTTATGAAAATCAAATCACTAAAGAAATAAATTTTTCTGATGTTGAGTGTCAAGTAGGCGTTATTAATCTATAGGACGAAAAGAGTATGATCACGTTCGACCCACACATTGAAAACAATCAGGATTATGTTGCTCCATTCTATATTACGCTAATTGTGCATGAAGATTTACTCCATAATTGCATGTTAGATTATGGGGCCTCTCATAATTTAATGACTAAAATTATCATGGAAAAGTTAGGCTTAGAAATTACTAGACCTTATCAAGACTTGTACTCATTTGATTCTAGAAAGGTTAAGTGTCT